>JARSSU010031183.1:0-63568 GCA_029619165.1 Eurosta solidaginis
ATCAAACGTTCATAAATTAAACACATATAATACCTTCTGGTATTTTGGAACTTTTTCGGGATCATTTGGGGGCCCTTCCGGTATCATTTTTGGATGGTTTTCGGAATCCGGCCGGTATCCTTCGGAGTCATTTCGGAGCTATTTCGGGACCTTTGGGGACCCTTCCGGGATAATTTCTGGATGAATTTTGGGATCCGTCGGGGATCCCGTCAGGGTCATTTTATGACTTTTTTGGGACTATTTCCGGATAATTTGGGACCCTTCCGGGATCATTCCGGGTGGTTTTTGGGATCTGTCCGGGATCACGTCATGGTAGTTCGGGATTATTCCGGGATTATTTGGAGCACTTCCGAGATAATTTCTAGATGGTTTTCGGGACTATTTCTACTTGCGGACAGGGCCGCGGGTAAAGGCTAGCTAAAAATAATCTGTGAATAAAATGCATTTGATCAGTCCATGAAATTTAAGATTCTATTACACAAAATAAGAAAATTAGTTGTAGTTAAGACCACAATAAACTACAATTGTTTTTTCTAAATTTGCGTTTGGTAAATTGAGTGTAGTTTTGAATAATTTTTTTTTGGCTCTAATACAGAATTATAATACCGTGTGTGCTTTACACAGTTGGGTATAAAATTTCAAGTTAGTTCTTCAGAACAAACCTCCTTCATTTTTCCCAAATTGTTGGCATGAAAAAGTTCTGCTTCCAACCATGTACCCCATCGCGTTAATATTGGTTGTGGTGGAAGTGGAGTATTGGGAATTATTTTCCTATAATTTTCAATACGAAGCGGGGCTTTAATAAATATTTCTTTAACCAAAGAACACATTCTCGAGTCTTCGATTGTCTATTGTTTGTATATGTAGCGCTCATTATCTGGAATTAATTTGTGATGCGCGTTACTTGACATTACAATTGATGCATCTCCCTGACTTCGTTGAAGTGTTGTCTCATTAGAAGTAATTCAGCTGGTTTGTAAAAGGAGAGGAGTCATCGAGAAATTGCATATGTGTAATGTTAAAACATATTCTTTATATCGGGAAAAGTGTCTGGAGTGAAGACCTTT
Organism: Eurosta solidaginis; assembly: GCA_029619165.1. Lineage (NCBI taxonomy): Eukaryota > Metazoa > Arthropoda > Insecta > Diptera > Tephritidae > Eurosta > Eurosta solidaginis. Next base: position 1,068 of record JARSSU010031183.1, read on the forward strand.
TAGGCAACCCGTTTCCTTTGCTTATACGGTAGAGTGGTGAGCTAACTTCTAATTTCTCCTGCAGTATGAGGCTTAGTAGGGGTGTGAGAAAGAACGACGTAAAGATGTTTGGGTTTTTCGTCTGAAAGCTGTACTCTTTTGGATATGAAGGCCACCTTTCAAGAGAATGTCTTAGGCAGAGTTTGTATGACCTTATCATCTCATAACCTCTCCTTAAAAACTTCACAAATGGAAATGATGGAGTAATCACAAAATAAGTGTCATCGTCCTTATATAAACCCTACATCTAGAACATGTAAGGAAGCTTAAGTTCGGGTGTAACCGAACATTACATACTCAGTTGAGAGCTATGGTGGCAACATAAGGGAAAATAACCATGTAGGAAAATGAACCGAGCGTAACCCTGGAATGGGTTTGTATGACATGTGTATCAAATGAAAGGTATTAAAGAGTATTTTAAAGGGAGTGATCCTTAGTTTCCATAGGTGGACGCCGTTTCGAGATATCGCCATAAAGGTGGACCAGGGTGACCCTAGAATTTGTTGTACGATATGGGTATCAAATGAAAGGTGTTAATGAGTATTTTAAAAGGGAGTGGCCTTAGTTTCTATAGGTGACGCCTTTTCGAGATATCGCCATAAAGGTGGACCAGGGGTGACTCTAGAATGCGTTTGTATAATATGGGTATCAAACGAAGGTGTTAATGAGTATTTCAAAAGGGCGTGGGGCCTAGTTCTATAGGTGGACGCCTTTTGAGATATCGCCATAAAGGTGGACCAGGGGTGACCCTAGAATTTGTTTGTACGATATGGGTATCAAAAGAAAGGGGTTAATGAACATTTTAAAAGGGAGTGGGCCTTAGTTCTATAGGTGGACGCCTTTTCGAGATATCGGCATAAAGGTGGACCAGGGGTGACTCTAGAATGCGTTTGTATAATATGGGTATCAAACGAAAGGTGTTAATGAGTCTTTTAAAAGGGAGTGGGCCTTAGTTCTATAGTGACGCCTTCTCGAGATAGTGAAAGGGCGGGGGCCTGTTATAGGGGAGCCTTTCGAGATAGCGCATAAAGGTGGACCAGGGGTGACTCTAGAATGCGTTTGTACAATATGGGTATCAAACGAAAGGTATTAATGAGTCTTTAAAAGGGAGTGGGCCTTAGTTCTATAGGTGGACGCCTTTCGAGATATAGCCATAAAGGTGGACAGGGGTGACTCTAGAATATGTTTGTACGATATGGGTATCAAATTAAAGGGTATTATGAGGCTTTTAAAAGGGAGTGGTGGTAGTTGTATATGTGAAGGCGTTTTCCAGATATCGACCAAAATATGGACCAGGGTGACCCAGAACATCATCTGTTGGATACCGCTAATTTATTTATATATATAATACCACGAACAGTATTCCTGCCAAGATTTCAAGGGTTTTTTATTTCGCCCTGTAGAACTTTTTCATTTCATTCTACTTAATATGGTAGGTGTCACACCCATTTTACAAAGTTTTTTTCTAAGTTATATTTTGCGTCAATAAACTAATCCAAATACCATGTTTCATCCCGTTTTTCGTATTTGGTGTAGAATTATGGCATTTTTTTCGTTTTTCGTAATTTTCGATATCGAAAAAGTGGGCGTGGTCATAGTCCGATTTCGGCCATTTTTATACCAATACAAAGTGAGTTCAGATAAGCACGTGAACTGAGTTTAGTAAAGATATATCTATTTTTGCTCAAGTTATCGTGTTAACGGCCGAGCGGAAGGACAGACGGTCGACTGTGTATAAAAACTGGGCGTGGCTTCAACCGATTTCGCCCTTTTTCACAGAAATATGTTATCGTCCCAGAATTTTAGCCCCTACCAAATTTCACAAGGATTGGTAAATTTTTGTTCGACTTATGGCATTAAAAGTATCTAGACGAATTAAATGAAAAAGGGCGGAGCCACGCCCATTTTGAAATTTTCTTTTATCTTTGCATTTTGTTGCACCATATCATTACTGGAGTTGAATTTTGACATAATTTACTTATATACTGTAAAGATATTAAATTTTTTGTTAAAATTTGACTTTAAAAAAATTTTTTTTAAAGTGGGCGTGGTCGTTCTCCGATTTTGCTAATTTTTATTTAAGCACATACAGTAATAGAGTAACGTTCCTGCCAAATTTCATCATGATATCTTCAACGACTGCCAAATTACAGCTTGCAAAAGTTTTAAATTACCTTCTTTCAAAAGTGGGCGGTGCCACGCCATTGTCCAAAATTTACTAATTTTCTATTCTGCGTCATAAGTTCAACTCATCTACAAGTTTCATCGCTTTATTCGTTTTTGGTAATGAATTATCGCACTTTTTCAGTTTTTCGAAATTTTCGATATCGAAAAAGTGGGCGTGGTTATAGTCCGATATTGTTCATTTTAAATAGCGATCTGAGATGAGTGCTCATGAACCTACATACCAAATTTCATCAAGATACCTCAAAATTTACTCAAGTTATCGTGTTAACGGACGCGGACGACGGACGGACGGACATGGCTGAATCAAATTTTTTTTCGATCCTGATGATTTTGATATATGGAAGTCTATATCTATCTCGATTCCTTTATACCTGTACAACCAACCGTTATCTAATCAAAGTTAATATACTCTGTGAGCTCTGCTCAACTGAGTATAAAATGAAAATGACACCCCAGCCAAATGGATCTTCCTTGTTTATTGATGATACAAGTATCAAAACATGACCTATACATATTTAGCAAAATGACTCAATCTATCTGATTTAACAATGCAGAAACTTGAATATTTATTTGCCTGCCTTTTCTGCACGAGCATACATTTCAATGTACGATTCCCTCACTATGGATAGTTCTGTTACTTACGATTAGTCATCGCAAAAAGACAAGAAAAAACGTATTTATAGAAACCACAAACAAATGATTAAAAATAAAATTTTACAAAGAAAAACAAAACACAAAAGCGAAGAAAAAACAGCCAACATAAGTTGCATCAGCATTCAACAAAGACAACTGGTTCGACGGATCTTGTGCAACATGACTGTGGCAGCCATAAATGCGGAAATTGGTTATTCATGCCACACGACCAGTGTTGCCAGGTGATGCAAAAAAAAGAAGCTAGATTGGCAAAAAAAAAGGTTAGAAAAGGCTAAATTTAGTAAAAAAAGAAGCTAAAAAAGGCCAGAAATTTTTTGGTTAATTCATTAAATTTTTTTTATATTTTAGTTTACACATTTGTAAATAAAAACTTATAAACATAACTTAAGCATAACTTCCTGCTTAAAACATATCAGGCACATTTTCCTTGACTAGCACATGGAATTACTTTAAATGATTGCATATGTGTATATACATAAAAAAAATATTACAAACTAATTATTTATATAAAATATTCCCCGTCTGAAGAATCAGAAGAGCTTAAGTCTGGGTATAAAGTTTGGCTATTTACCATAGATATGAGATCATCGGTAATTTCAAAGTTATTACAACATTTAGATAAGCGTTTTAACGAGCATCTAATATTAAGCAGCGCATTAAGCATTTTAATTTTTAGTTTGTTCCTTAATTTAGTTTTCAGAATTTTCATGCCACTAAACATTCTTTCAACTTCCGCGTTACTGAGTGGTAATACTAAAAAACTAAATATTAATTCGACAAGTTCTAAAAAGGAGGTTCGTTTAAAGCATTTTTATGTTCTCGGACTTCCGACCAAAATTCCATGGTGGAGTGTACATTTTTCCATTGTATAGTTATAAGTTTTCGCCACTGCAGCTCTATTAATGCTATTTGACTTGAAGAATAACTATTATTTCTCTTTTTCAAAGTAAGAAGTTACATCTGGTTTTGAAATTTTCAACGAATTTTCAGCAGAAAAAGAATTAATCTTTTGTAGAGAACTCATATTATTAGGTATTGGGTGTTCACAGGAACTATTGGAATTATTTTATTTTAGAAATTTTCAAAAATACATTCGGAGTAAAAAAGGCTAGAAAAAGTCACGAAGCTAAACCCAAAATTTCGAGGCTAAAGGTAAAAAAATAGGCTAAATCTAGCCTCGAAAAGGCTAACCTGGCAACACTGCACACGACCAAAATGACAGCAAAACATAACGAATGCGATGCGACGCGACAGTCGAAAGTCCAAAATTACTCGATTACCACATTTCGGTTGATAGAGATGGTGGGATGTTGGGGAGTGTATGAGTGTACCGGCAAGAGGCAGCTAAGTTTGGCACTTTGGCTTGCGTTGGCTGGTAGCCTGTTTGATTGGACTTATTGGCTGCTTACTGCTTAACTGCTCCAGTCGTTGGATTGTTGGTCATGCCCGGATGACACATTGTCCGTGTTGTTTGTAAAATCAACAGAAAAACAAAAACAACAAGCACTTTGACAAGATGGATGCACGTAGATAAGTTTAATGAAAACAAAAAAAAACAAATGGTCGTAGCCAATTTATTGCAAATGGCAATTTGAAAGGCATTAAAATTTATTTTAACTCGAAATTGAATGACAACGGAAATGCTAATAAATTTATAAACATAAATAAATGAAATCGCATAAAATTAACGCAAAAGCAAAGTTGTGGCGGGGGTTGCGTGGGTAGGAGTGGGTCAAGGAGCATTAAGGCTTTAGCTAAAAATGGGATGAATTTTCTATGCAAAAATGTTTAACATTCTCCAAAGAATGAAGATGTGAAGCGCAAAATTCAATCCTATTGGACATACTTCGACAAACAGTGTACCATAGTCCCTGCAAGTTGATGCTTCTTTTGCGCAAGAATACAGAACTCAGAAACTTAAGAGGATGGATCCGTTTTACAGTTTAGACCTACTAATCGCCGCTTCTGTGCGGCTACTCCTTTATTTCGACTTTACAACATCCAATGCATGGGCGACAAGTAAGAAATTGAGCGTAGCCGTGGGGCTAATTTGTGGAGACGGACTACGATGTATAACCATTTACTGCTGTGAACGGTCGTCTTGTCTGATCTGCCTTGAGCTGATATTCATAAGTCCCATTGGCGTCAGTTAACGCGAAACAGGGATAGCTGGCAAGCGATAACATACTCTGTACAGAGTACCACTCCAAATTTATGGAAACAAGAATAATTGCCTCCGACTTCCACTCCAACCGACGATAATGCATTCCGAAATCGGTGGAGTGGGAAATCAAACACTCAACCCCGAATTTCCCTACGTAATAGCTTTTGGACACTCTATACCTGCAGAAGAGCAGCAACGTCTCAGCATAGAGGAAAATATTGGTAAAAAAGGAACTTAAAGTCACGTAACTCCAGACCTTAGAGGAATATCTAACATTAGACCATATTTATTTTAAAAATTGCGCAGAAATTATATGTTCCGGCAAACACGTCCCCTTTTCTAAGTACCTCTAAATTTATGCACCACTTCAAAAATAAATAAAACCTCATAGCAGAACTGCGACTAGGTTAGTTTAGGTTTGGTTTTTGGTGGTAGCTACTCTGATAGGGGAAGCTCACTTGGACAATATGAAGGTCCGTTGTGATACCACATACAATAAAATAAAATAACGGTGACGTAATTGCTACTTAGAGATCGTTGGTAGCAACGATAAAGTTCCGAATGATACCGATCTCAACCTTCGATAAATTCTCGGGAATGATACCGATCTCAACCATGGATAAAATCCTCGGAGGTCCAAGTGAGTCGCGACCGAAGTACTTTCGCCTTGTTCTGACAAAAGTTGGGCAATCAAGCATAATGTGCTTTGACGATTCCACCCCATTATTCTCCATACAGCTGCAGCAGGATGGAGTTTCCAGTATATTGAGACGTACCGCATGGATACCCATGAGACTGTGGCCTATCAAAACGCCAATGACCATTGATAGGGTGACCCTTAGTGAACCCAAGTTCTTCGGCAGACCTCCTGCCATCCACTTTCGACAGAAAGATCTTGCTACCCTCAAGAGGTGGTGTCCGCCCCACGTTTGCTGAGCTGGCTCGAGGCCCAGCTATGGAGGAGCAAACCACAGGTGGCCAGCGGAATCCCGAGATCCCGACAGCCATCTTCATCCGGTTCACTTTGTACCGATGCTGGCTAAGAGATCCGCTTGACAGTTGCCCGGTAAATCGCTATAGCCCGGGACCCAGATAATCTTAATTATAAAATAGTTCGATGCAATCGCAAGCGAGGTCAGGCACTCCCAGACCACCCTCGATCTCACTTTAGTTGAACTCATGGCCTTGATAGCCGCTTGGCTATCATAGTAGATGTTGAATTCCCTAACCGTAGTAACACTGGATAACATTTTATCCACCGCGTCTGCACTGCAGTGATCAGCCAACTTAAACTTGCGGCGGAACTGCGACTAGCTTCAACGCCTTCAAATTCTTGCAGACATGTTCATGCTAGATTGAGGTGGCATGCAAGGGAAGTTTCCACACTTCCAATTGGATTTTTTTGTGTATTGTATATGCCCTCGGTGAACACACGGTGAGGCTACACTCGTCCAATCAGAAACACCAAGTTTTCATTAAAGCATTTGCTTTCCTCTATAATCCTTAGTGGGAAAGAACTAATAACCTTCCTTATCGCCGCCAAATTAAAAACCATACGCCAAAAATCTGAGTTAGCTTGTCTACCGTCCCAGAGAAGAGAAAGTGATGAATGTGTTCCTTTTCCTTCTAATTTTCAACTACCACATAGTACAGTAACTGGGAGGACATACGCAAATACTTTCACTGCATACTTGTTAAGTTTAGGAAAAAATCTCGTTCCTATTTTAACAAAACATGGCCATAAGGACCTTGTTGCAGCAATGTATTCCTCGATATTCCCTCGATTGTCTCATTTATATGGATTAAGCAACTTGGATTCTAAATCATTTAAGGTAGCTTGGCTTTCAACAAAGAACTCTATCTCTGAGACTGTACAGTCCTGGAGGATTATAGCTGCTTTCTCTATGGCATATCAATCCACCTGGAAGACTCTTAAAGAGAGAGAAAGTTTGTAAAACTTAGTAACCCATAGATGCTTAGAATAAACCCCGACCCCAGTTCCCTGTTCGAAATAGTATGCCCAGTTTCTACTCTTCAAAATTACCTGATGCCAAACCCTGCCTCCAGATATGCGTGTGAAAAAAATATCCGTATTTCCAAGGAATCCTGTTTCGAAAATTCCTCAAGAGCCCGGTTGAAAACTTTAAACTTGGCCATCAAAACGATTCACCCAATTGGCCACGGACCAACCAAATTTCTCAAAAATCAAAAAATTTCTGGTCAAAGGAAGCAGTATATATACCAACATCAGCAAATGATTTGATGTCACACAATCGATGTTACTAAATCGACAGCGTTTCAGTTCATAACTTTCCCCCCGTTTGGCTTTGAAGTCTCAGACTAGAGAAAACTGCGAATTTTAATTTCCGCTGGAGTTCTTGAAAGATAATGGAACGAAATCAGAACACGCACTCTCTCGCGAAGGCAATTTTCGGTCCGGTCGTAATCTCATACAACAAATGGAAGTTGCTTCTGGATGCGATAACCAGTGGGTTTATCGTGACCTGTGAAAGGCAAAAATATGCCATTATAAAAGATAATGGTGTTATGCCAAAGATGAAGATGAAGATGCTGAAATACTGCCAAAAATATATTCATGATACTCTTAATTCTCGAAGGCTCCGTTAAAAGATCCTCTACAAGATTTCAATGCCTTCGATAGTACGGAAACCGGTGAAAGCTTATCTACCTATGCAGCGCATTGACTACTAGGACCCAGAATTGCTAGAAAAAGCCTACCTTAAATGAAAAAGCTCTGCATATCTTCCAGGACTACTGTACCACTCAACTACCGGCTCTTTATTCGGGTATGACACTGGTAGAAGCTTCACTCCAGTGCAAATATTTTGCGATGGCGCTTTCCTTGACATCAAAGGATCCTCAATAATGTCCTTCCAGCGGCCATTGAAATCGCACTACTATCACAGGTAGTCAAATCGACCCTTGTAGAATTCATCAGAAGACTGCTGGGAGGTCCGCGTCACGGTTGAGTGGGGGTTATAGATAGATACTGCCAGGAGCTCAGTGTCAGCCAGGAATTTAGGTAGCCCAATCACTGCAGCTTTTTCCATGCGGAGATCGCTGCTATCAAGGATCCTGCAGATGGAATGCTATCCGCCGCTTTTACTGTGAGGAAACTTAATAAATTCCATAATTAGGCGGCTGTTAGAGATTTGCTTGTCCTCACTCGCAGCATCGAAACAAATTTTGATAAAAATTATTTGGGAATAACAGTATCCCTGACAAATGCCACGCTATTCTCTAGTAGGCCCTTGTAGGCACTTGTGAAATGAATGTCGCTACCAGCTACCAGCTCCCTACAGCTATTTAGGTAAGCGCTACGCTGACACCACCTCGTGATGTGAGCCGTGGTTTCCTAAAGTTCATTTATATTTGGTTTTTGTAGTGTTAATATGGCACTACCTTATGGACGTTAATTCCTTAATATCCTGTACAGTCCCAGCTGCGTTAGTTGTATGAACAACCACCTCGTGACGTGCTTCAAAGCTTTTCTGGCCAGTTGTTGATCCAAGCGCGCAGCCGAGGGTTTCCTAAAATTCATCTATCTTTGGGTTTGGCAGTGTTGACATGGAACTTGGGAGTTAAGCAAGGCGCCTTAATATCTGGGACAGACCCAGATGTGTTAGTTGTATGAACGACTATGGTGGGATCATTTCTTCTCTTTATATTCATATAGGTACTGTATTACTCCTCGATGACAATTAAAACACTTTGTGCATGTTCAGTCGTCTGAATTGACCACCCTCCCACGGTAGACGCTCATGTGTGGATTGCAATGATTTGTGAACAACCGTAAAAACGCAACGCAGCACATCGAGAACTTTTAAAATGAACAGAAACTGCGTAAAATACAATTTTTATGTGAATTTTAGCCTTAAAAGCCAAAGTCATTTATGCGTGAACAAAACCAAACATTGAGTTCGCCATTGAAAACGCATGGCGTAACACTTGAGTGGTTTGCGCATGCGTAGCCATGCACTTGAAATCGCACAAGTTGAATGCACAAAAATGGGCTGTAAATTATGCGTTTGCTGAACGTGCTTCGAAATGTGTGTGACGACAATGACAACGCTGCGGGGGCCTCTTAACTGGCCACTCTTTACTTAATTTGCCCATTTGTGCGTCTCTTATGTATGCTATTTGTCGCCTTATTGATTAGTACTGGTTCGCCTCGATCCGGTTTGCAGCAGTTAAGCCTAGCTGTCTGCGTTTTGCTACTGGCATTTCCAAGTGCATGTCAGATTTTCGATTCCATTTGTAACGGTGTTTTGTTTTTGCTCTCTATACTCGCTTTGTAATTATATGTGTTTTACTGCGTGTTCGGCTATTTACTCAGTTCTGCTAGTATTTTTATCCCAAGAGATCTTATATTTGTATCATATTGGCCAATTTTCGAATACTTCTATAATTTTTTTTGAAGTGGCTGTATATTTCTTACTGTCGGGACTAGACAGCAAGACGTCCGGCAAACCAAAACTATACGCATTGTACTCTTTTCGATATATACAATTTTAAATAACTTTTAAACCAACCCGAATTATAAATAAATGAAAATTAATTATTGAGGACCTCAGATACTTATCTATCACAAAACCTTGTAACCGCCACGTCCTCCTGAAGCCATGTTTGCATCTTGATCACAGCTAAGTGACCTGCAAGCAATCATGTAATTTGTGTACATTCCCGTCTTTTCAATGGGAGTAGATACCTCACTAGACTAACTTAGATTGATGGCATTACGAGTTTCGCCCACCTACAGCCCTTAGTTTAACCCGCTACTTATATTGTCGAAGTAAAGATTTTTAAAGGACTAGCCAACGCTTTTGGCTCGCCCTATAGACACATAAGTACGTCTTCTTCACCTATATAATATAGTCGCGATCTATGGGCCCGTAAGCTGTATAACCATTCCCTCCTTGAAATGCTCCTGCGAGGGGCAGGTTGTTGGGGTTCGATTGTGAAGTCAACGCATAACCTGATTTCGTTGGCCTTGATTTGTCCCCTTAATGTAATATGTAATGTCTGCTATGTTTGAAGTCGTAAAGGTTGATATCAGCTGAAGCTATTGCATTGTACTCTTTGTGACTCAGCGCTACGGTTGTATATTGAGGGTGGAGTCTTACTGTCGGTGAAAGTTAAAACAAAAACTGAAGGTTTCATATTGTCCATCTAGTTACAGTTTAGGCTTCGGTTCGCCGTCCGGACACATATGTATCTATAGCCGTTCTTTTATCCTCTATGCCGAGGCAATGAAGCCTGTGCTGGTTGATATAGTAAGTGGCGTTCTTAACTCGACTAATCCCTAAAACAGAAGTTAGCTTACCATACCTACATACCCAGCTACGGGACCGCAACGCCAATTGTATAATGACAGACATCCACCATCCAATTTTTATGTCGAAAGCTTCACCGGTCCTTACACTGCAAGCTTCTCTATATATGTATGAACGTATTAAATGTTATGTAAAATACAGAACAATGGACGACCACTATACAAAACTTGTTATCTTAGTCTCTGACTAATTGTTCTATATGTAAATACTAAAATGTAGTAACTAAGTGTATTGAATGTAATATCCATTTAATTGGAAATTCAACAAGTAAGGAAGGCTAAGTTCGGGTGTAACCGAACATTACATACTCAGTTTAGAGCTGTGGAGACAAAGTAAGGGAAATCACCATGTTGTAAAAGGAACCTAGGGTAACCCTGGAATGTGTTTGTATGACATGTGTATCAAATGGAAGGTATTAAAGAGTATATTAAGAGGAAGTGGGCCATAGATCTATAGATGGACACCATTTAGGGATATCGCCATAAAGGTGGACCAGGCCTGACTCGAGAATTTGTTTGTACGATATGGGTATCAAATGAAATGTGTTAATGATAATTTTAAAAGGGAGTGGGCCTAAGTTCTATAGGTGGACGTCTTTTCGAGATATCGCCATAAAGGTGGACCAGGGGTGACTCTAGAATTTATTTTGTACGATATGGGTATCAAATAAAAGGTATTAATGAGTATTTTAAAAGAGCGTGGGCCTAAGTTCTATAGATGGACGCCTTTTCGAGATATCGCCATAAACGTGGACCAGGGGTGACTCTAGAATTTGTTTGTACTATATGGGTATCAAATGAAAGGTGTTAATGAGTATTTTAAAAGGGGTGGGCCTTAGTTCTATAGGTGGACGCCTTTTCGGAATATCGTTATAAAAGTGGACAGGGGTTGACTCTAGAATTGTTTGTACAATATGGGTGTCAAACGAAAAGTGTAATAAGTGTTTTAAAAGGGAGTGGGCCTGTGTTCTATGGGTGGACGCCTTTTCGAGATATCACCATAAACGTGGACCAGGGTGACTCTAGAATGCGTTTGTACAATATGGGTATCAAATGAAAGGTGCTAATGAGTATTTTAAAAGGGTGTGGGCCTGAGTTCTCTATAGGTGGACGCCTTTTCGAGATATCGCCATAAAGGTGGACCAGGGGTGACTCTAGAATTTGTTTGTACGATATGGGTATCAAATGAAAGGTGTTAATGAGTATTTTAAAATGGAGTGGGCCTTAGTTCTATAGGTGGATGCCTTTTCGAGATATCGCCATAAAGGTGGGCCAGGGGTGGCTCTAGGACTTTTGTGTACGATATGGGTATCAAATGAAAGGCGTTAATGAGTATTTTAAAAGGGTGTAGGCCTTAGTTCTATAGGTGGACGCCTTATTGAGATATCGCCATAAAGGTGGACCAGGGGTGACTCTAGAATTTGTTTATACGATATGGGTATCAAATGAAAGGTGTTAATGAGTATTTTAAAAGGGATTGGGCCTTAGTTCTATAGGTGGATGCCTTTTCGAGATATCGCCATAAAGGTGGGCCAGGGGTGGCTCTAGGACTTTTGTGTACGATATGGGTATCAAATGAAAGGCGTTAATGAGTATTTTAAAAGGGTGTAGGCCTTAGTTCTATAGGTGGACGCCTTATTGAGATATCGCCATAAAGGTGGACCAGGGGTGACTCTAGAATTTGTTTATACGATATGGGTATCAAATGAAAGGTGTTAATGAGTATTTTAAAAGGGAGTGGGCCTTAGTTCTATAGGTGGATGCCTTTTCGAGATATCGCCATAAAGGTGGGCCAGGGGTGGCTCTAGACTTTTGTGTACGATATGGGTATCAAATGAAAGGCGTTAATGAGTATTTTAAAAGGGTGTAGGCCTTAGTTCTATAGGTGGACGCCTTATTGAGATATCACCATAAACGTGGACCAGGGGTGACTCTAGAATGCGTTTGTACGATATGGGTATCAAATGAAAGGTGCTAATGAGTATTTTAAAAGGGTGTGGGCCTTAGTTCTCTATAGGTGGACGCCTTTTCGAGATATCGCCATAAAGGTGGACCAGGGGTGACTCTAGAATTTGTTTGTACGATATGGGTATCAAATGAAAGGTGTTAATGAGTATTTTAAAAGGGAGTGGGCCTTAGTTCTATAGGTGGATGCCTTTTCGAGATATCGCCATAAAGGTGGGCCAGGGGTGGCTCTAGGACTTTTGTGTACGATATGGGTATCAAATGAAAGGCGTTAATGAGTATTTTAAAAGGGCGTGGGCCTTAGTTCTATAGGTGGATGCCTTTTCGAGATATCGACATAAAGGTGGACCAGGGGTGACTCTAGAATTTGTTTATACGATATGGGTATCAAATGAAAGGTGTTAATGAGTATTTTAAAAGGGATTGGGCCTTAGTTCTATAGGTGGATGCCTTTTCGAGATATCGCCATAAAGGTGGGCCAGGGGTGACTCTAGAATTTTTTTGTACATATGGGTATCAAATGAAAAGTGTTAATGAGTATTTTAAAAAGGCGTGGGCCTTAGTTCTATAGGTGGACGCCTTTTCGAGATATCGGCATAAAGGTGGACCAGGGGTGACTCTAGAATTTGTTTGTACGATATGGGTATCAAATGAAAGGTGTTAATGAGTATTTAAAAAGGAGTGGGCCTTAGTTCTATATGTGAACGCCTTTTCGAGATATCGCCATAAACGTGGACCAGGGGTGACTCTAGAATGTGTTTGTACGATATGGGTATCAAATTAAAGGTATTAATGAGTGTTTTAAAAGGGAGTGGCCCTTAGTTGTATATGTGAAGGCGTTTTCGAGATATCTACCAAAATGTGGACCAGGGTGATCCAGAACATCATCTGTCGGGTACCGCTAATTTATTTAAATATGTAATACCACGAACAGTATTCCTTCCAAGATTCCAAGGGCTTTTGATTTCGCCCTGCAAAACTTTTTCATTTTCTTCTACTTAATATGGTAGGTGTCACACCCATTTTACCAAGTTTTTTTCTAAAGTTATATTTTGCGTCAATAGACCAATAAAATTACCATGTTTCATCCATTTTTTCGTATTTGGTATATAATTATGGCATTTTTTTCATTTTTCCTAATTTTCGATATCGAAAAAGTGGGCGTGGTCATAGTCGGATTTCGGCCATTTTTTATACCAATACAAAGTGAGTTCAGATAAGTACGTGAACTGAGTTTAGTAAAGATATATCGATTTTTGCTCAAGTTATCGTGTTAACGGCCGAGCGGAAGGACAGACGGTCGACTGTGTATAAAAACTGGGCGTGGCTTCAACCGATTTCGCCCTTTTTCACAGAAAACAGTTATCGTCATAGAAGCTAAGCCTCTACCAAATTTCACAAGGATTGGTTAATTTTTGTTCGACTTATGGCATTACAAGCATCCTAGACAAATTAAATGAATAAGGGCGGAGCCACGCCCATTTTGAAATTTTCTTTTATTTTTGTATTTTGTTGCACCATATCATTACTGGAGTTGAATGTTGGCATAATTTACTTATATGCTGTAAAGATATTAACTTTTCTTTTAAAATTTGAATTTAAAAAAAAATTGTTTTAAAAAGGTGGGCGTGGTAGTTCTCCGATTTTGCTAATTTTTATTAAGCAGACATAAAGTAATAAGAGTAACGTTCCTGCCAAATTTCATCATGATATCTTCAACGACTGCCAAATTACCGCTTGCAAAACTTCTAAATTACCTTCATTTAAAAGTGGGCGGTGCCACGCCCATTGTCCAAAATTTTACTAGTTTTCTATTCTGTGTCATAAGCTCAACTCATCTACCAAGTTTCATCGCTTAATGCGTATTTGGTAATGAATTATCGCACTTTTTCGATTTTTCGAAATTTTCGATATCGAAAAAGTGGGACGTGGTTACTGTCCGATAACGTTCATTTTAAATAGCGATCTGAGATGAGTGCCCAGGAACCTACGTACCAAATTTCATCAAGATACCTCGAAATTTACTCAAGTTATCGTGTTAACGGACAGACGGACGGACGGACGGATGGACATGGCTCAATGGAATTTTTTTTCGATACTGATGATTTTGATATGTGGAAGTCTATATCTATCTCGATTCCTTTATACCTGTACAACCAACCGTTGTGCAATCAAAGTTAATATACTCTGTGAGCTCTGCTCAACTGAGTATAAATATTGTCTTCTAATAATAACGAAATTGTAATTAGTTACAATTTATCGAATAAACTCAATATGACACCCGGCAGACTGGGTATCCGACACACCCTCAAATGTACAGAGGCATATACATATATGTACCAGTATGGAAATAGGAAATACTTATAATGAAATCATACAACAAATACAATAATCGTAGTCAAATTTGTGAGTCGCTCAGTAGCACAATAAAATGAAAATTAGCTAAAGCACTCAACCGAAACATTGCCTATTGGATGTGCAGCTCTTGATAAGCCCATTTTCGAGGTTGGACAAATATTTAATGACTAATTGATGTAAATAGCTTTTGTTCGACAAATGCATGCATGTATGTATGTACTTATGTTTATGGTAAATAAACAGTTTGTTTTACAATAATGTAAGTAAATACCTAATATACATAGTGATATTAAAAACTTTTTACTTTCTTTAAAATTGAGCTTCGGCATCAAGCGAAAAAATCGTCAGTTCTGACCCCTAACGAACGCCTTGCTATAGGTCTCATATCCTGCTCTTGGGATCGGCCCTTGGTGGAAGATTCGCGGTGTGGTTTTACCTCGCATGGCTGGTTCTTTCCTTATATGCGTGGGAGTCCACTGACAATAAGGCATACTTAACGAAGCTATGCATTCTCTTCTCCGTTGAAGTTTGGAACAAAGCATTCTCTTCGGAGTAATGCGGTCTGCTTCGTTAGCAAGTTGGCAATAAAGTTTTCTCGTGGTTCGGTCACAAGGGTAAAGCATTTTCTTTACTTTTTCTAGCCTAAGCATACATTTTTTAACGATTCTTTTGCGGAAGGTAAAATAAAGGGTTGAACACATCCTTAAATTGTGCGATGCATTGTGGAAGTAAACTGTGACAAAGCAGATGCCTATCGTTTGTGGATAACAGTTGATAATTGTAAGAGTAAGTTTACGCTTTGCCTTTTGAAATGTTTGGAAAATACGTTAGGCCATCTTAAACGATTAACGATTTTTAGTAAATGTGATTAGTAGCTGGGGAGTTCCCGTATCCTACAGTGAACGAACATTTCAATTCGATGTGGCAAAAAGGTTGTAATCACATCTTTTAGCTGTGATGCAGAATATCTTTGGTGCTCAGAAAAGGTTGTTCACATCCCTTAACACTTGAATAGTAATGGAACTCAAGGTGGAGTTGTCCAGATTCCATTATCCTTAAAATGGTATTAGGTTTGATAGACTCGGTACCTTACCAAGATTAGAGCTTGTGATCTACACCCGGTTAAAAACTAATATGGTACCAATGATTCGGCTACGCAGTGTTTGGGCAGAGAACATGAAGCTGATAGTTGGGGGACCACTGATCATGCAATTAAATTTGATGTGCTTTGACACCGTGAGAGTGAGCCTAAAGAGTCAGGAGCTTACGGTAAAAGCATATAAAATAATTGCTCAACATATTCCATTAAATTTTGCTGGAAACGCGATTATACACATGCAGATATGAGTGGTGTGCGGTACATGGTTATTCAAAGAATTGGTGCTTTGGACTCTGGCTCGGTTAGGTCGCGGATATTTAGAACAGTTCCGATCCCGGGACAAATCTTTATCTTAAGGACGTGAAGATCCGTTTTGAAAAAATGTATACATTTAATATTTTTGCTTTCTAGGGAAAATTCTTTTTTTAGACCAATAAATTCATGATTTGATAATTATAAATACGAATCTTCTTTAATTATTTTAAACGTGGGCGTGGTTAATGTCCGATTTTAATACCAAAAAAATATGAAATCGCCACATCTTGAAGTACATACTCTTGCAACAGTTATCCTCTATGTGAGGGGAAGAGGAAGGGGTAGTAGAAGAAGAGATGGTAGATACGTTGTAGAGAAAAGGAGAAGAAGAAGGTGAAAATAAGGTGTGAAAAACAGAGGGAAAAGGAAAGAAAATATAAAGGTAAAAGGAAAGCAGAGGGAAAGGGAGAGAATGGAAATAGAAAATTCGAGGAAAACTGGTGGGGAAATTGAAAGTGAGAAGGTAGAAGAAGATAGGAAAGGAGAATGTGAAGGGCTAAAAGAAGTGGAAGATAAGAAAAAGGTAAAGAAAAATATAATGATAAATATAAAACTAAAGATAAGAAAAAAAAATATAAAGTCAAAAATAAAGATAAGTATAAAGATTGAGGTAAAGATAAAGATAGAGAGAAAGATTAAGATAGAGATAAGGATAGAGATCAAAATAAGGCCAAAGATAAAGATAAAGCGGAAGGGAAAGAAAGTGATAGGTAGGTCATGGAGGTGGAGTTGGATGACCTAGAAGGTTCAATGTTCAGTTCAAATCGTTCCCAGATTTAATGGAAAATTAGGAGGACAAAAAGGAGTGATAAGAGGAAGAGAGTGGGCTGCTGTAAACGAAGGGAAGAAGGGAAGACGAACGATCCCCTACAGGTAAGAGATCTTAGAATATACCAATGGCAGGCATTCCTGTCGTGAGAGGCGACTAAAATAACCAAATGATTCAAGGAGTTGTGTATGCAATTATTTCAAGGGGTTTTCAGCGCAATTTGTATCTTGGGGGAGTTGGGTGGCGGGATGGCCTAAAAGGTTCAATGTGGTAATATTAAATCGTTCTCAGGATGGTGGGGCTTTTCCCTTAATGGTGCTTGTTTACAGCAACTTCGATAACACTTCCCAAAACCTTCGGAGAGTGTATATATCGCTAAAAAACCAACCACAAACACCGGGGGAAGACGGAAGGCTAACAGAAAGAAAAGGGTGTTAAAAGGGGAGAAATAGTAATCCCGAAGGAAGAGAAAGTGGTTAAGCAGAAGGGAACAGAGTGAAACAGGAGCCGGAGGGAGAAAAGCGAAAGGCGGTAGGCAGGACGAAGAGAAAAAGAGAATAGCTAAGGGGCTTTTCATGGCAGAATTACACCCGGTATTTATCAGTTTAGCTTTTTTACGCAATTTTGTCCATTTCTTTTGTTTTATTCGAACCGGTGTTCTAAAATGGAATTTAGGTTCTTTTAGCCCCGATTTCTGTTACCTAAAATCATATCGCAGTTCCTTTGAAATTGAGGCTTTGGTTCTCTTGAAACGTTGTGTCGATTTATTACATCCCGTTCCAGTTCCTAAAGAAATTAATTCAGAGCTCCATCAAATGACCTGGTTCTTCGGATTCAGTTTCAGTGCATTCCAAGTAGATATTTATGCAGTAGCAACTGCAATATAAAGTAAATTTTTTTATTCTATGCTGAGTTATTTATTGGGAGCGGCAAACATGAACGTTGTTGTCGGTTTGTTTTA
The DNA here is from genome assembly GCA_029619165.1 of Eurosta solidaginis. NCBI lineage: Eukaryota > Metazoa > Arthropoda > Insecta > Diptera > Tephritidae > Eurosta > Eurosta solidaginis. The sequence continues at coordinate 18,932 of JARSSU010031183.1, forward strand.
TTTTCCTACCCCAGCAAAAATGCAGCACTGTGAATATTACGAAATACTTCACAAAACAAGAAAAAAGTACCAAACTAAAATGCCATTCATATACATATGTATGTAGGTAAACACTTTTAAATGAACAAGAATAAATTTTTGCCTGTCAGGTAGGGTTGAAGGAAGTGAGACTTTGGAATTTGCTGCTCTTTGCTGGTTCTGTGCAGTAATTCTTGTCTGTATTAATTTTTGTGGCTTTGTTCATTGCTCAGGCCGGATTCAGTGCGGCCAATAGACGTAACTGTTTTTTGTCTGTGAGAGTGTGTGTTTGTATACGATTGACCATACACAAAATTTTTGGAGCAGAACTCAACGGTGGGGGACTGTCCGTTCCGCGCCTCTCACCTTTGATTTGCTTTAGCATTGGCGTTTAAATAAAGGTTGGTCTTAAACTAGTTTAAATGTTATTATTGTTGTTTGTATAAAATATTTATTTTGTATTTTTGTAATTATCAGACAATTTATCACATTTAAGCAAGGTGCACTGCACCGTTTGTTGTGCTTGACTGTTTCGGCTCATTTCAGCCTTTTGGTGCTCATATGCAGAACACAGGCGGTCAGTCACTTGCAGAGTGTGGAAAATGCGATTAATTTGTACAGTTTTGTACATTTCATGGTACAAAACAAAATACAACGTAATTAAATACGTTGGCATGTTGTTTTTTGTATTCTATTGGCAGTGGCGTAGTGAGGGGGGGGGGCGGATTCAAGGGGGCATCTTGTCCCAGGCGCTACTCGCGTGGGAGCCCAAATGGTCCGAAAAGCAGAACTTCCTGGATAAATTGTATTTTTATTATAACTGATTTCTGGAAAATATTGATTTCTGGAAAACATTTTCTATATTAAAAAATGCATGCATATATCCCGAGCACTTGCGGCAGGTTGTGGAATAATTGAAAGCATATATCTTTTTTCCCGTTCAACGTTACGATGGCAATCATTAAAAAATGATTTAACAAAAACTGTCAAACGTGAATCTGAAACACGATGGAGCGCCAGAACACAAGCGGTTAGCGTTATGGTCGATGGGCTAGAGATTGTAGTAGAGGACTCTAACACCACAAGTGACACCAGAAGCGAAGCTAAAGCTCTGTTGCAAAATATACTAAATTTTAGTTTCATAACATTAGTAAATAAAAAATTTAATAAAATCCGCAAACGGAGTTCCAAGGAATCGAGCAGTTTCAATATGGTTTTACAAAAAAGAAGGTGCTATTACAGATTTTTGTTCTACATTACAGACGAACAGATGATTTGCGCTATACACCAGGCTGGGGCCATACATAGAGATCGAAGTTAGGGCAGAGTAACGCGCATATCCTTCGGAAGTGAGCATTCTTTTTCGGCGATGTCTGCACAGGCGGGAGCCTGACGTTGAAGGAAGTCGCAGACTCTGCCTTCGTGTTGCTCTGGATCATACTACACCAGATCTCGTCATATACTGTTTTCAAACAGAAACTTAATGATCTCATTTCACCTTCTAATGAAATCGTTAATTTTTTTTTGTTTTAACACATAAGTAGCTGCTCCATTAGTATGAAGTATGAAATGTTAAGCGAATAAAATGACAATAAACTTAATGATCTCATTTCACCTTCTAAGGAAATCGTAAATTTTTTGCTTTCACACAGAAGTAACTGCTCGATTAGTATGAAGGATGAAATGTTAAGCGAATAAACTGACAATGCTATATGACAGACAATGACATTTGATTTGACAAATGAAATTTTTAAGCACTGAACACACCAAAAACTAAGAAACTGAACGCTCCCAACAGAGTTGCATTGGGCTTTTGATTTCATTAGGCATTCGATTAGTCACTAAAGAAATAATTATAGATTCGAATCTTGTATGGAAGATTGAGCTCAATAAGCGTCTTAATGTCGAAGACTGCCTTTATTATTCAATAAGCCGTGTGTGTGAAAATAGTAATAGGGCTTATGCAGATGTCTTCTTAATTGCCTTTGAGCGCAACTACATCAATCAATAGTCTTTTGGGATGCCTTGGTGCTCAGACGTCTTAAGAAGATATTCCGTGACAGTTCTAAGTGGGAAATTTAGCAGCACTGCAACTTTCTTCGTTGCAGCGTTTTGAGAATTTTGATGCATCTTTCTGCATTCTAGGCAATTTTGGCTGCATTTGTATTGAAGCAGAGACTGTATTCGAACGTCACAACCAAAAGTTGTTGGGGTTCCACAGTAGTAACGTTATGCCATCGAAGTGGCTGTCCAGTTGTTGTATTACGTGCAAGGTGCACGTCGTGAACAATATGGCCGTATGTACATTAAATAAGTGCCAAGTCCTGTGATGTGAAAAATTTGAAGAGACAAGGGATCTAAATGTTTATTTTGCAGCATAGTTTTCTTTTGTTGATTCCAGTCTGCATTCGCAGATTCATGAAGCTGGCGGACAAAACTAAATTCCTCCGCCGGAATAAAAGACCCTCCGTTGTTGTCCTTCAGCAACGAGAGCAATGTTTCCTATATTTCAGGATGAGGGTGCCACAGTTATGATGACTTCAAAATGATTACACTCCAACGATTAAGAATTCGGTGGTTCTCATAAAAAGTTTGAGCTTAACGTAAAAATATTTAATATAATAAATAAAAATGTAATGATTGTTTATATAAATTTTTTGTAATGAAAACAAAATCAAAATAAAATAACAAAATGTGAGAGCCGTGAGAATTTTAATTTTTTTTTAAACGTAATCTGACTCACCGGTTTTACCTTGTAATATTTGTTTCATTCTTCAGCCAGGGGGGAGGAGGGGGCACCAAACATTTTCCCGGGCGCAAGAAAACCTCACTACGCCAGGGTCTATTGGATGTTATTAACACGCTTATATTAGCTTCACTTGTATGTATGTTTGTTTGTAACTGTACTCACACTTAAGAGCGGTACGCAGATCATAAGTAATTGCTCAAGAAAAATTTAGCTTTTTTTCTTGCGTGAAAAATAGTAGTATGGAAGTAATTTTGACGTTTAAAAATTCACGGTGAATAGTGAAACAAGCAAGAAGAAGGGGCACATAAACAAAAGAAATGTAAATAATGTCACTTCCCTTATAAGTGCCCGTTTCTCCTCCGCCGTGAAATTCACTATGCGCTTTTTGCGTTTTGGTGCTTCAGCTATTGTTATTTCCATTTCTGAAATAAAATAATAATTATTTATTGCAGAAAAATTTAAAAACCATGTGCTTACCTAATTTTTCCAGTTCGTTTACCTTTTTTCTTCAAGAAATATATGGCACTTGACATATTTCTTGCGGAAACCAGTGTTGCCGTATGCAAATTTGATGGAAAAATTTTAGTAAAGTAGCGTACTAAATTTCTTGTAAACTGCGTACTACCTCAAGAAAATTTACCACAAGGAATTTTCTTGAGCATTTCTTGAGCGTTTTTTATATGGAATTTTTACTTTCTTGTCATCTGCGTACCGCTCTTTACTCGTAAAGTCCGATGTACAGAGTTGCTCGCCCAGGAGTTGACTCTTAACCACAACGGAGGCAACTTTGAAGGAGACAAATAGTTTCTAACTTTTTGAGAAGATATTCGTCGGCTTCTTGGCTGTATTGACCGATACCGACACGTGGCTATTTTGTTATCGTTGAGTTCTCATCTCGTTATCACCGAGTCATTGGCTTCTTTTTGATTTCTTATCAGTTTGGTTTAGCCGGGTTACAGATGTGTCCTTGATTCTATAGTGAAGTTTTATCCGTATCTGTTTCATAAAAAATCGATTTGTCGTCGATAACAAATCGATATCAACCCAAGAACTAATATTGGTAACACCGATAAAAATTGATAATTTTCCAATATCAAATCGATAACTTTTTGATTACAAATCGATAACTTTAAACAAATCGCCAAGTTTTCAATAACAAACCGATAATAAATTGATAACTTTTTGAAAACATATCGATAGTAAACCGATGACTTTTTAGTAAAATAACGATATTTTTTCTATAAAAAACCGATTACTCGTCGATAAAATATCACCTACTCATTAAACATATTTCCTTTCGAAAGGAAATTTATAAGACTTTGATAACAAACCAATAACTCATCGATAAAAAACCTGGTAATAGTTCGATAACAAATTTACAAGGCGCCGTATGGTAACGGTTGGCGCCGATTGGCGCCGGTTTTGCTTTTATTTTGACTAATAAGCTAACCTTTCCTGCATCTTCCTTTTATTTTTTCATTGCCTTTCCTCTCCCTTCTCTTCCCTCATTACCGACATTGCCCTTATACTATTCTCTTTCTTTTCCTCTTCTGTTTCATTTTATTATATTTACTTCATTTCCTTTGTTGGTTCACTTTATTTCTTTAGACACATGTCTTCGATTTGTTTTTCTGTCTTCGCTAATTTTCGTCCATTGATTTCCCTTCTGATTTTGCTTATATCAATTCTACCACGTACGTTGTTCCCACATTACGCTCCGTTGTAGTGACTACACTAACGCTTACATTCTGTATTACTCCATATACCATATAACTTCTAAAAAACTACGCTCACGGTTACATACTGCTACCGTTTACGTTCCGTACTTCCCATACCGTAAGCAAAAATGTTTACACATCAAAAATCCCGAAACTCTATGCTTAACTTCAAATTAAGGGGTAAACTTTTGAAAATTTTTTTTTCGTATGGGGACTGACCCAGTCTAGCATTCACGGCTTTTTTTCAATGCGCGCAAAAACAAATTAATTTTGTTAAAAAGTTTTGTATAATATTGACTTTAATCGTAGGAAATAATATTAAGCTTTAATTTTGTTGTGCACACAACATTTTGAACGTATTACTAAAGTTTATTTTCAGGGCAGGTGTAAATAATCAACACATTATTACATTATCATGTCAAGTCTTTAAATTAAGGCATAAAAAAGTTGTGCAATAAGCACAACGGGAAGCCTAGACCAACTTTGTTATTTGATTTCATATAATTTTCCTCAAGTTTAATTAAAACTCAAAAAACCTTTAATTTGATTAGTGCGTCTGCTTGCTTTGCCAATTAGTTTCTCGCTCCCGCTGCCAAAGTCTGATGCGATGATAAACTTATCTTAGCACAGCTTTACAAACCAGGCATGCAGAAACTCACTCTTTGTCTAGCTTCTGCGCCATTTCATTGTTCGTCCGTCGTCCAGAAACTGATAACAAATTTGTTTTGCGATAAATTACTACAACGTCCTCTCAAGCTTTGAAAGGCAGGCAATTCTATGGATTACAGCTTACAGCTGTTTCTTGTTTACATAACAATTGAGTATTTATCTACAATCGTTAGCGGTTGAATGGCAGTTGTTATTGTTGTATTGTTGGCATTCTTTCACAGCATCCATTGAGTTCATTTACAGTGCGCGATATATTGCAAAAATATTAATTTTAAAAGTTGAAGAATCGCGCTACATCTCGTCGAGACAGTTGAGACATTTCCGATAAAAACAATTTATTATCATTTCATTCCTTAATGTTGTGGAGTCATTGGACTCATTTCCTGGTTGATTTACTTACTTACTTATTAAGTACTTGTTGACTTGTTTTCGTTCTTTGCATCTTATAAATGCTATCAATTGTAAGCGAAAATCCTGGCCTAGACGGAGGAGTAATTTCAGTCGCTGTGGGCAGAATGCAGGATCTTCTGAAGATAAGTGGTAGGTAGAAGTTGAAGTCGCAAATTTGAGACACACAGACAGTTTACTGAGAGGGCTAGTTCAATATGATGCTCGTAGATTTTATTTTAGTAATTTCCACCAAAAGGTGCTTATTCTCATAAGCTCTCCATAATGAAACATTCCACTACCTATTTGGGCATTTGAAACCTTTCGGCTAGAACTTATTGAAGAGAGAATGTGCTATTGATCATTATTGTCCTTGTATATGGCTCTTTTTGGCTATTCTTAGCTATATTGGGCCATATACGTATGTATAGAGCTAAAAAAGTTGCCCAATTGATTTGGTTGCTGCTTGGCTAAACTAACGATCAAGATCTTTAAACCTTAGTGTTCACCACTAAAATGCTTCGTACAAAACTTCAATGATTTGCAAAACTGTACATAATCAGGTGAGTGGTTATGTTGTATATTCTGTCAACGAAGCTGATAGAAAGATGCCTTTTGATCATCGATTTTCTTAGGGAAGGTAAAACACACACATCTGTATCACAAGAACCGATAAATAAACTCCAATATTCAGTACATCAAAATGTTCTTTATTTACAGTACTGCTAAGGTAGTAGAACTTCACAATTGAAAATATTCGCGTACTTTGCTTACAACATTTTAAAATCAAACTGAATGAATCTTTCCCTGACTTCGCTGCTTATATACTTTCAGCTGCCTTGTTCGCGTATTTCTACCAGGGTCTAGACTTTTCGCAAACAGCCCTCTCGACTAGTTGTATGTGAGTAATGTTGTATGCGCTCTTTGTTGCTGTTTACATGTGTGCGTAGTGCCGTATACGATCTTAGCTGCTAAGTACATGTCTACGTAGTTATTTGTTGTCTCATCTGTTTACATTTCTGTTTCTGCAGCATTTATTTACTCCGGCATAGTGGTGTGTCGGAATTGCTAATATTCGCTACAATATGTTCCCTAAACTTAGACGGGCACCGCTAAGGATTGCTGTTGTTTGAATCAGTATCAAACACTTATTTGTGAAGAAGACTTCTTCTATTATATATGCCAAGGAAGCGATAACGCCTACTACTGCAGAACATTCGTTAATTTTTTGATTCGTTTGCACACTTGCCTGCAAATTATTACTACTTTTGGTTGTTTCATGTATCTTTCTTGCCTTTTTATAAATACTAGAGTTCGGCCAGCAGTTGAAATTCAACCAAATTCATTTACTTTCCTTTCAATTCATTTAATTTGCTTTCATTTTCTTTCATGTCATTTCCTTTCTTTTCCTTGCTTTCCTTTCCTTCCCTTTTCTTTCATTTTCTTTCCGTTCCTTTCCTTCATTTATGCAACTAAATATCTGGTTGTTGAGTTGCGCTTATGCTTTCACTTGCATTCGTTATAGCCGATAAACGCCGCCGCCGCTTACCACGGACTTCGATTCACCCAATTCACCATATTAAAACAAAACACTAAGAGAAAAACTTATGTAATAAATTTAAATGGCCAGTTTACATATTTTTTTCAAAATATTAATAATGAACAATGAATTCAAATAAAATGACCCAAGGCGAACATGTTTTCAAATTCTCCTCAAGTTGTTAAAAAAGGAAAATACCCAAAAAAGGTGCCGACTTAAAAATTGCTGATTGCGATTGGCTGACAGAATAAGCGAAATCAGGGATGCAAAATCCTTTAGTAGGTTCAATGGGCATAAACACTCCTTTGAAATGATTCTTACCTCATACTTAAGTTGAGGATATATGTACGTATGAGAAGGCTTTGAAAAATCACTTGGGCTTACATTCAAACATCTGTTGTTTATTTGCGAAACTATACAATAGCGTCTGAAATTTTAATTTTTATTTTAACACTTCATCCTTCAACAACCAAATCTCCCGGTTTGACATTTCCTAAAGTTGGCGGCCCTATCCAAAACTAGTCCCTTGGAGTGAATCACATTGATTATAGCCTATCAACCAAGTTTAAATATCACCTACACGTTACGGCTCCTTTTACAAATGTGAATACGTAGGCGCATATATTTACCAGGTGATGCTTTGTCTTTCGCAATAACACTCAAAGTGGTGAAGGAAAAACTTTCTCAATACAGTCGAACTAATGACCGTGTGTGCTACTGCCCTAATGTAGTGGACAGTCGAACTAGTCTGAAAACATAAGGCCGGAAAACAGCAGTTAACATCTTTCAACTTAAAATCGGTCGACTTTCATTTTAAAATATCGTTTTGATTTAACGAAGACTATTGAAATCATTGCTGTTAACACAAACGTCTGCAAACTTTGGTCTAAATTTTCACCCATGAGTTACGCAATGACATCCACTTAGACTGCTTATGATTTCGAGGGCGGCATCCTTGGCCGAATAGTCACTTCCTAACGTCTCAAGGTGTTTCCCTGGTGTAGCTCGGCAGCATAGTGCGACAGAAACATCCGTTAGAAAGTCTTGGGAGCTATAGCTTCTAGGAAAGTGACGACGACGAAGGTATGAGTTCGAAGTCGCAGTACTGTAGCGTCTGTGCTGGCATATGGTGTGAGGGTCAGGAGGCGTGGTAACGACTGGTGGTCGGGATTGCAACTGTTCGCACATCGATAATTGTAGCTCGAAAAAAACTGGATGCGCCCTGTGCCACGAGAGTCATGAGTATTAATAGACCATTAATAGCAACCGTAAGTCGCCTTTGTGCGTGACCACCAAGGAGCCATAAATGAGTACCAATTCCAATTCCAAAGACCAGGGTTAGGTTCGAAGCCTCTCTGGAGTAAGTGAATGAGGGACAATCCCTCCGCAAGGAGCTACTCCTGAAAATTTTTGAACCATCTGCGAGATTATGAGGCAAACACCCCGGATCGTTCCGAAATGGCCAAAACGTTGAATTCCTTAAATACATACAAACAAAACCTTTCCTAAATATTATTATTTTTTAAATAGAAACATCAAGCTTTTTAAAGTAACAACACCGGCCTACGCCGGCGCGCCGCCCACACCGCCGCCGCCGATAAAGTAATCAGCGTAAACCTCTAATTCGTTACTCCGATATTGTTCGTTGCCTCTATTCTGTCTCACTTCGAGCACAAAAATATTGTTCAAGTACTGTACTTCCATCCAAAATCTTGAATTTGCCGTAATGCCACGGCTTTAGGGACAGATTTATGTACAATATAAAATAAAAAAATAAATGTAAGGCGCCATAACCTCCGAAGAGATTTTAGACCGAGCTTCTCTTCCAATTTGCGCCGTCCTCCTTTTTAATTTTTCCTACAAATTGGCGGCACGGGACCTCTTTGTTTTATGCCGAATCCGAACGGCATCTGCAAGCCAGATTAGTTTTCACTGAGAACTTTTCATGGCAGAAATACACTCGGAGTGCTTCCCAAACAATGCCGAGGGGCGACCCCGCTTAGAAAAGTTTTCTTCTAATTTAAAAACCTTATTTTAAAATTTTGATGTTGCTTTACGTGGGGCGCGAACCCAGGATCTTCGGTGTGGTAGGCGTAGCACGCTACCATCACATCACGGTGGCCACCGTTTCTAACAACCCCATAGGGAGGAACCTTAAGGTTACTATGCCTTGCTTTTCAAATCATTTTCGCTATTTTCTTTCAACCTTTCATCTTTACAAGTATTAATGAAATAGAAATAAATTACATTTTGTCACGTTTTCCTTCCCCCAATTATTGTTGCTGGGTGCTTAATGTTAGCTTTAAAACCTGACCCAGCTATGTGCATATTTATTATATCTTATTGTGTCAGTTTGTGTTCTACACCTCACCCTTTTCCACCTTTTCCCTTACATGGTTAAGACAAAACTGCTTTGCGTACTTTTATGCGGCAGTTACGAACGTACGTACCAAAACGGTGTCAGCTGACACAACCTATCTTATGAGTGTGCAATGTAAACGAAAAACTCACCGACGTGCAACGCCCGTACGTACGTAGCCCGGAACGTAGAAATCAAAACAATTTTGATTTTTTCCGTAAGAACGTGTCAGCTGATCGCTCTCTCACTAGACAGAGTTGCCTAGTAAACTTTTGTGCGCTAATTTTTGACCGTTTGCAGTTTTATGCAAAAACACCTATTAAAGTTTGAAAAATTGTGAAAATAATTCGAAATAATTATGTAAAAGTGCAGATTATAAATATGTGATCTATTTATATTTATTTAATATTAATTCCAGCCTTTTACAACATCAAAAATTAAATTGGAAAAAGTTGATGTTTCCATAAGCATGCATGCAAACTGGTCAATGGCAACAGTGCTTTCTGTAAACAATACACACACAAATGTGTTATGTACATGTACACAGACGCACACATTGATTCCTACGGGCTTGAGGGTTCGCTCAAACGTGTTTCGTACGACAAACGTCCGTACGTACGGCACACGTCGGTGGGTAATTGCCGCTTTACTCGTTTACATATCCGTTGACAACTTTTTGTGCTTCTCTCAGTTTTAATATTTCGTTCCCTATGTTTTTCATTTAGTTGTGCGGCTTATCCCTCGTTGGAATTTTTGTTGTTATACTCAGTTGAGCAGAGCTCACAGAGTATATTAACTTTGATTGGATAACGGTTGGTTGTACAGGTATAAAGGAATCGAGATATATATGGACTTCCATATATCAAAATCATCAGTATCGAAAAAAAATTTGATTGAGCCATGTCCGTCCGTCCGTCCGTCCGTTAACACGATAACTTGAGTAAATTTTGAGGTATCTTGACGAAATTTGGTATGTAGGTTCCTGGGCACTCATCTCAGATCACTATTTAAAATGAACGATATCGGACTATAACCACGCCAACTTTTTCGATATCGAAAATTTCGAAAAATCGAAAAAGTGCGATAATTCATTACCAAAGACGGATAAAGCGATGGAACTTGGTAGGTGGGTTGAACTTATGACGCAGAATAGAAAATAAGTAAAATTTTGTACAATGGGCGTGGCACCGCCCACTTTTAAAGAAAGGTAATTTAGAAGTTTTGCAAGCTGTAATTTGGCAGTCGTTGAAGATATCATGATGAAATTTGGCAGGAACGTTACTTGTATTACTATATGTATGCTTTATAAAAATTAGCAAAATCGGAGAACGACCACGCCCACTTTAAAAAAAAATTGTTTAAAGTGAAATTTTTACAAAAAATTTAGTATCTTTAAGGTATTATAAGTAAATTATGTCCAGATTCACTCCAGTAATGATATGGTGCAACAAATCATGGCAGGAATACTGTTCGTGGTATTACATATATAAATAAATTAGCGGTACCCGACAGATGATGTTCTGGGTCACCCTGGTCCAAATTTTGGTCGAAATCTCGAAAACGCTTTCACATATACAACTACCACCACTCCCTTTTAAAAATTGTTATTAATACCTTTATTTGACACGCATATTGTACAAACTCTTATAGAGTCACCACTGGTCCACCTTTATGGCGATATATCGAAAAGGCGTCCACCTATAGAACTAAGGCCCACTCCCTTTTAAATACTCATTATCACCTTTCGTTTGATACTCATAATGTACAAACGCATTCTAGAGTCAACCCTGGTCTACCTTTATAACATATCCCGAAAGGCGTCCACCTATAGAACTAAGGCCCACTCCCTTTTAAAATACTCATTAACACCTTTCATTTGATACCCATATCGTACAAACAATTCTAGTGTGACCCCTGGTCCACCTTTATAACGATATCCCGAAAAGGCGTCCACCTATAAGAACTAAGGCCCACTCCCTTTTAAAATACTCATCAACACCTTTCATTTGATACCCATATCGTACAAACAATTTCTAGTGTGACCCCTGGTCCACCTTTATAACGATATCCCGAAAAGGCGTCCACCTATAAAACTAAGGCCCACTCCCTTTTAAAATACTCATTAACACCTTTCATTTGATACCCATATCGTACAAACAATTTCTAGTGTGACCCCTGGTCCACCTTTATGGCGGTATCTCGAAAAGGCGTCCATCCATAGAACTAAGGCCCACTCCCTTTTAAAATACACATTAACACCTTTCGTTTGATACCCACATTGTATAAACGCATTCTAGAGTCACCGCTGGTCCACCTTTATAACAATATCCCGAAAAGGCGTCCACCTATAGAGCTAAGGCCCACTCCATTTTAAAATACTCATTAACACCTTTCATTTGATACCCATGTCGTACAAACAAATTCTAGAGTCACCCCTGGTCCACCTTTATGGCGATATCTCGAAAATGCGTCCACCTATAGAACTAAGGCCCACTGCCCTTTTAAAATACTCATTGACACCTTTCATTTGATACCCATATAGTACAAACAAATTCTAGTGTGCACCCCTGGTCCACCTTTATGGCGATATCTCGAAAAGGCGTCCACCTATAGAACTAAGGCCCACTCCCTTTTAAAATACTCATTAACACCTTTCATTTGATACCCATATCGTACAAACAAATTCTAGAGGCACCCCTGGTCCACCTTTATGGCGATATCTCGAAAAGCCGTCCACCTATAGAACTAAGGCCCACTCCCTTTTAAAATACTCATTAACACCTTCATTTGATACCCATATCGTACAAACAAATTCTAGAGTCACCCCTGGTCCACCTTTATGGCGATATATCGAAAAGGCGTCCACCTATAGAACTAAGGCCCATGCCCTTTTAAAATATTCATTAACACCTTTCATTTGATACCCATATCGTACAAACCGCACATTCCAGGGTTACCCTAGGTTCATTTTCCTACATGGTGATTTTCCCTTATATTGTCTCCATAGCTCTCAACTGAGTATGTAATGTTCGGTTACACCCGAACTTAGCCTTCCTTACTTGTTTTTGCCTTAACTATTGTTTCGCAAACTCATTTGCATAAATTCTTTATACTTCCTGCTGCTATTTCCTCTTTTACATTGCGGATTTTGGGTAGTGCGTATTCACCGCAATATGTACATTGGCTGTATAAGGCTTCTGCCAATATTCAAGAATTCTTTTTTTTACTTCCTTGCGTTTATTTTCAAAGAAGCATTGGATGTGAATAAAAACACCCTGCTGGGAACTCAAACGAGTAAACGGTTTCAAGTCTTGATTAGCAGCACGCATTCAAATCTAGGATCTTTTTTATTAAAAATTAAAGCTATAATGAGTGAGAGCCGTGGTGTGGTGGTAGTGTGCTCGGCCTACCACACCGAAGATGCTGGGTTCAAGCCCCGGGCAATTAGAAGAAAATTTTTCCAAACAGGGTCGCCTTCGGCATTGTTTGGCAAGCACTACGAGCGCATTTTTGCCACGATGCCGTTCGGAGTCGGTATAAAGCAAGTAGGTCCCGTCCCGCCAATTTGTAGGACAAATTAAAAGGAGCACGACGGAAAATTGGAAGAGAAGCTCGGCCTAAAATATCTTTGGAGGTTATCGCGGCTTACATTTATTTATTTTAATGAATGAGAACTTGTTTTGCTCTGATACGCTGGAGCAAAGTCAGAATGACATGATGATGATCTTAATTTACGAAAATTTCAAATATGCACAGACCCGATCAATAAGTAAAATAAAAACAAGTAAGAACGGGACTGTCTTCGGCTGTGCCGAAGACTTCATACCTTTCATGAATGGGGCTGAAAAATAATCTTATCCCGTTCGTAATCTCCGAATAATCGGATGTATAAGATAAGAAATATATAGTGAACAGATCTACATACCTTAACGATTTTTAAGATAAATATAAAATAAAAAACAGGTAGGTACTTTGTGGGTGCAAATTTCGGTTTTTTTGGTCTCGTGTAAAAACTATGACTACGAATCACGTATTTCAAAAATATATGACGAAAACGTAACTATTTGATGAAATTTGATGAATTTTGAAGATTCTAGCCGTAAAAAAGGGGTCAAAATGACAGTTTATATGAAGTATATAATATATATACGACCGATCTCTATGATTTTTTCAGACAACAATATATGCTATATACGTAAGCATTTTGTGAAATTTGAAGCTTCTAACTGTTAAAACGGGGCAGAAATTGCGCAAAGTTTCTTATCTGAACAATCGGTTGTATGAGATATATGCTATGTGTACCACCGATCTCAATGATTTTTTCAGACATCAATATATGCTATACACGTAAGCAGTTGGTGAAATTTGAAGCTTCTAGCTGTTAAGATGGGGCCGAAATCGTAAAAAAATATATATATACTATATATATATACTATATATACCATCATATATATATTATATATATCACCGATCTCTATGATTTTTTGACACAACAATACATACTATATACGTAAGCAATCGGTGAAATTTGAAGCTTATAACTGTTAAAATGGGGAAGAAATTGCGCAAAGTTTCTTATCTGAACAATCGGTTGTATGGGATATATACTATATATACCACCGGTATCTATGATTTTCTCAGACAACAATATATGCTATACACGTAAGCATTTGGTGAAATTTGAACATATCTAAACGATTTTTAAGATAAATATAAAATAAAAAATAGGTAGGTAATCTGTGTGAGGATGCAAAGCTTCACGTTTTTTGTGGTCTGCATGTAAAAACTATGGCTACGAATCACGTATTTCAAAAATATATGACGTAAACGTAACTATTTGATGAAATTTGATGAATCTTGAAGCTTCTAGCCGTAAAAAAGGGGTCAATATGACAGTTTATATGAAGTATATAATATATATACCACCGATCTCTATGATTTTTTCAGACAACAATATATGCTACATACGAAAGCATTTTGTGAAATTTGAAGCTTCTAACTGTTAAAACGGGGCAGAAATTGCGCAAAGTTTCTTATCTGAACAATCGGTTGTATGAGATATATACTATTTATACCACCGATCTCAATGATTTTTTCAGACATCAATATATGCTATACAAGTAAGCAGTTGGTGAATTTGAAGCTTCTAGCTGTTAAAATGGGGTAGAAATGCGAAAAGTTTCTTATCTTCAGACAACAATATATGCTATATACGTAAGCAATCAGTGAAATTTGAAGCTTATAGCTGTTAAAATGGGGTAGAAATTGCGAAAAGTTTCTTATCTGAACAATCGGTTGTATGAGATATATACTATATATACAACCGATCTCTATGATTTTTTCAGACAACAATATATGCTATATACGTAAGCAATCGGTGAAATTTGAAGCTTATAGCTGTTAAAATGGGGTAGAAATTGCGAAAAGTTTCTTATCTGAACAATCGGTTGTATGAGATATATACTATATATACAACCGATCTCTATGATTTTTTCAGACAACAATATATGCTATATAAGTAAATATTCGGTGAAATTTGAAGCTTCTAGCTGTTAAAATGGGGCTAAAATTTGCGAAAATATATATATATATACTATATATATATACTATATATACCACCATATATATACTATATATACCCCGATCTTTATGATTTTTTCAGACAACAATATATGCTATATACGTAAGCATTCGCTGAAATTTGAAGCCTCTAGCTCTTAAAATAGGGCAGTAATTACGAAAAGTTCCTTATCTGAACAATCGGTTGTGGGGGATATATACTATATATACGACCGATCTCATACATTTTTTCAGGCAACAATATGTGCAATATACGAAAGTATATGGTGAAGTTTGAAGCTTCAATCTGTTAAATTGGGTAAGATATTACAAAAATCCTTTTTCTGAAAAATCGGTTGTATGGAGGATATATGCTATAGTGGTCCGATCCGGTCGGTTCCGACAAATGTCTAATCGGACACCCAAATACACCTGCTCACCAAATTTTATCAAGATATCTCAAAAATTGAGGGACTAGTTTGCATACAAACAGACAGACGGACAGACGGACAGACGGACATGGCTAAATCAACCCAGCTCTTCAACCTGATTATTTCGGTATACTTAATGGTGGGTCTATCTATTTTCCTTTAAGGACTTACAATTTTCGGTTTCGTGACGAAATTAATATACCATTTCATTTTCATGAAAGGTATAAAAAGATTAAGGAGCATCTCAAATCATGCCCACTGTTGTTGTTGTAGCAGCAGTTTGCTTTGATTTGATGGTACATTTATTCAAGAACTGATGTCCAGCGGGTTAGGGGGTCAGAATATACCCGCGGTAGGTATGCCTGTCGTAAGAGGCGATTAAAATACCAGATTCAAGGGGCTGTATCGGAGCGTACCGGATCTGTATCCGGCAAAGGACCATCACATCGATAACACTCTCCAAAGCCTTCGGGGAGCAACCTTATCGCTAAAACAACAACAACAACAACAACAACTGATGTGGAGATCATTAAACGGCAGTCCTATACATTTTTAAAAGCCTCGTAACAAAGTAACTTTACTGAAAGATGAGTTTGTTCCCGTTGTACGGCAACCCCATACCCAAAACGTACATTGAGTTTAACCGGAAAACCTTGGTTAGATCAGAATCAAAACGATAACCGTATCCTGATCTTTGTTTGGCCAGCATAACGTAAGTTTCGCTGGTAGATCATAACCATTACCTACAATGTGGGCTGACTGTATTCCAATTATGCTATACGCTCAAAGGAAGTTGAAGAAGATAACGCCGAATGTTGTGCAACGTTGGATGAAACAACTGTTTATTGCCTGCAAGGCAGTGTCGGCTCATTAAGTTGTCATTTGGATTATCGCGGAGGGCTCAACTTGCTCCATTGTTACTTCTTTAGAACCAGTAACTTTTTTGGCGAGTATTATTCTCTGTAGCAATTGTTTATATTTGTCAGCTGCGCGTCTTTGTCTTTTCCAACTTTACAAGCTTTTTAAGTAGCCGAGAGATGGCTGCTAACGCCATGTTGTACAACGTCAAGAACACTGCTATTTAGTTTTTAGGGATGTAACGAAAGTGACACTAGTTTGCTGGATATCAATGTGACATATTTGGTTATCATGCAGTTTAGCTACTAGAATTTCTATCTTATGAGTGATTTTATTTTACCATGTCGTAACTTGTAGCTTTCCTCGCGTCCTTGCTTAAAGATCTTACCGGTGCGGAGCTTTGCCTGTTTGACGTGTGTACTTACGCATATTTACACATATATATTCAACTGAATAGGCGCAGTTGGCACTAGGATTGGAAAGCGGTGGTGGTGCCATTAATTTTACAGAATCTTTGAAGATGAATGGCGTGGCGGTATGGGATTACTTATGTCAGCATTAGTAGATGAAGTCAAGGTAACGATAGATATAACTTTTTGGGTTAGCCAGTTTCTGACGTTTCAGCAGAAGGATCCTCCTTAGCTGTTTCAATATTTAAAAAATGGGGCGATGTAAACAGAAACAGGCTATGAGCATTCGTTACGCAACTTAAGCCTTAGACTGAGCATCAACATGAAGATTAGGACGCTCTCCAGACATATGTAGTGATGGCTAGATCTGAACTGCTTGGGACCTGAACTCTTGCTAATACTCTAAGAGCTATGCAATATCAATTTTCTGCTGAAAAAGTTTGCGAGTTAATTCAGATCCGACGGTATATAGAGTAATACCTTGAGATATCTTGTATGTTGAAAGCGACCTTCTGGGTTGACCAAAACGTATATAAATCCGGCAGAGAAATTGCAGCTCCTGTGATGTTCCTTGTCATTCCATCCGTTTGTGCTGTTCCAACAGACCTTGAAATCGCTGTAACCTCGTAGTTCTCGCGATTATACTGATTAAGATTGTATTGATTTAGTTGCGTGTCTTTGAAGATCGCATTCGTCGTAGTCAGTTCAAAGCCATTGATTTTGGTACCGAAATCCCTATTGGGTATTACGAACATACTTATTTGATAAACAAACACTTAAGGATTTAGCGAATATTTAAAAACTTCTTACGAAATGCTCTACTTAAAAATGTATCAGTTCAAACAGTTTATTGTTGTGGGACTATCAAGATAAAAGAAAAGCAATTTACAGTTTGATGGATGGGTTCGGCGATTTTTTATTGACCTAAATAATTTAGCGATATATGTATGCTTCGTTGGGGAAATCCTCTGGCACACAAATCCTACCCTTAAGCACCATAAGACATTCTGTGCTGTAATCTCACTAGCAATTCAGTTCATTATAATGGAACACGTGACCGATCCTATATAGTTTCCCATAAAGTACTCAATACTTGTTGGCGTAAACTACTTTCTCCCAAGAAACGCTTTCGCTTTGTAGACCACCGCATTCAAGGAAGCCTCGGTATGAGATAAAATATTGAGCTGGGATGCCTCACAAGTATTTCGCCTTCTGGAAATGTGGACGCTGAGGCATCTTTTGGAAGTGCAAAATTGTTATTGTGTGAACTATTTTTTCCCCCACCTTGTTAACAATTTTAGCAGGACGGCTGCCGTGATGTTGTGATAGTGTGCTGGCCTATCTAAACAATGGCGCGCCACTCAAGTACGGGACAACTAGTATAAACAATTTTCTAAAAAGCGATCGCCCCCTGATAGTTGTTTGGAAAGTTCTTCGAGTTTATTTCTGTTTGTAGAAGTTTCTCCGCAAAATCATCTGCCTTGGCAGATAACATTCCGAAGTCGGCATAAAACATGTTCGTCCCCCAGTTTGGAGGAAAAATTAAACAAGCTGCATGCCACAGTTTCATCAACACAAATTGGTGCCTAACCGCCTAGACAATGTTGGCCTTTACCTAGCAAGACATGCCAGCTACCTTCCCCTGTTTTGCGATAAATGACGCCAGTTGGGAGTAACAAGAAAGTTCAAATCTGCATCCACCTGTCCCTCTGAACCCAGTCGTGAGCAGCCTTTCCTTTGCTTCCTAAATCCGCCTGCCGATCGGAATACTTTAAGTGCAGACGCCATATCTTATTCTCATAACATGGCCTAGCCAGCGTTTGGAGTTTTTAGCCACAATGCGTAACGTTCATACAACTTATCACTATAGCGACCTAGCCTAATGATTTCCTTCCCTGAGATACGACCCAATTAACGGAATATGTGATATACGTCCTTGTTAATAAAATATTTAAGATATGACTCTTTTATTAGGAGTCGAAATTATCTTTCGATACACACCGAGAAAGACGATAAATCTTCCGAAAAACTTTTCTTTCGAATACTCTAAGAGCCATCCTCTCATCTCTTGACATCGTCAATATTCCACGAGAGCGTGATTTCTGTTCGTCGAGTGAGCAGTGATGTATATTGGAACGATTTTCCGTCATTCCTTTTCAAATTTGGTTTTGAGACAAACCGGTTTCGGCGTTGTGCCGAACCACCCTGTCGGAAAATCAACCAAACAAGATAAGTGAGCAGTTTACTTTACCATTATCTTCTCAGGTCAAAGTAGCACTATGTAGTTACCGAGAGAAATTCCATATTAGATTTCTGTTCTAATATTGTTTTCGCTGTTAATGCTGGTTTCCAAACAGATATAGTTTTTCAAAGTTTCGAATTAATATCTGTCAACAATGACGTGGCTGCCAAGCACCAATGCGCAGAAAAGCAGGAACTCGACTTGACTTCATTCACTGCAAGACCTATCTTTGGCGCATCTCTATCAAGTAAAGGTAATGCAGAACTGGCGGATGTCAATATGTCTTCTGATAGATTGTATACCCGCGGTATTATACCTGCTGCTAAAGTTATATTCTCCAGCAACAGGCTAAAGAAATCGCACTATAGCGATATAGGCTTATGCCGATAATTGCCCCCGTTGTAAATTCGAAATACCCGAAACTCGCAGTCGAGAAAAGAAACTTGCACAGGAAGAAGCGCGTCAATTTGGCACAACTTGGATCTGCATACTATAATGGGTTAAACTCTTACTTATGTAGAATCAACCCCTATATACCCAATGTATGTTCCGCATTTAACGTGTCTCCACATAACAGCAACCATCTTTTCAATTGTAATGTGGAACCAACGCCTCTAACACCCATGTCTCTTCAACTCAACCCTGTTGAAACTGCTCGTTTCCTTCGACTCACGTTAAAGGATATTGATGACAATTTGTAGGTGATCGCACCCATTAGATGGGGTGAAGCACTGCTACAACAACAACAATATGTCATGGTCTTCAATTTTCTACACTGAAAGAAAAAGACTGGTAAAATCAACCGAATGGATAAAAATTGACAGAAATTTCGGTTGAATTGACCCGTATTTCTGTCAATTTTTATCCATTCGGTTGATTTTACCAGTCTTTTTCTTTCAGTGTACTTTGAGCATAAGGGTTCCCTACGGCCGGAATTTCTCGTCCGTAAGGTTATAGCTCACCATAGTAACGAAACCTTAACAGTTAGGAGATCCAACGAATCTACGCATGAATATTCAACGGTATCGCTCTTATCAATATGTGAGAGGAGCGGAACTTCAGTGGCTAGCGCAGTCCAAAGCTTTTGTGTCTCAATTGTGACAATTGTGGTTATATCAGCCGACGAACTTTTTGAAGATACCTTCCTACTCAAGGTTGGTTAGAAACGCATACTTGTCTGTTGAGCTTTAGTGATCATATCAGCATCCATTCTTACGTAAAAAATCAACCTAAAAATTGTTAAATATTAAACAATCAAATATTACGTAAAATTATTTCAACTTTAACCTCTTGCTTTCCGTTTCTTTTATTTACAGTGCCCACCTCAACTTTTTTGCAATGATGTGAACTGTAACCAATAGACTACAAAACGCAAAAGATTCGTAGAAATCTGTTTTTCCTTAAGTGCTAAAAGTGTGGAGGAAGAGAGTAGGGGGAGAAGGACGAAGTTGGCGCATTTAAATTAGCTATACACAAATACATACTCTACGTCGAATTTAATTGAAAATCGAGCATCACGACCACAAAAACTCCAAAAAGTAAAATCTCAGGTAAGTCAAGCAGAGAAATAAAAAAAAAGGATCAAACGGAAAAAACTTACATAAATAAACACATTCGAATTTTGCGTCGTTTTGGCGCTGGCGTCACTTTGAAAGAACGCACGTTGAGAGTTTTCCTGGCACAATGAACGCAAAAAGAAAACTCAAATTTTTGATTTTTCTTTCTTCAAAAATGTACATAAATAACAAACTATTTAGTTAAAAAAACAATTTTTTTTTGTTAATTGATCTCTATTAATTAAAAATATAATATAATCGATCAAAACAAGAAGACTGCGGGGAAATCGACTGACAACGCTAGCAAAACGTAAATTTTAAAATTCTTTTGGTGTTACTTTGGTGTTTCCATTGCATTGGTTTTTAATTGTGTTCAAAATCAGTTGTTGACGTAGCGTAAACGCCAAAACGATTTAAAAATCGAATGTGTTTGGGCCTTAAGTGAAAAATGTAGTAAACCGAATGTAATTGCCCGCATTAGCAAAGTGAAATAAAAGAAATAAAAGAAAATTCGAAATTCAATAAGAAGCAAGTATAATCAAATTCGTAATCAACAATGTCAAAGTACTTACTTATGCCTCTTTTCTACCCTGGTAACAAAATTGTGATTATCAGTCACAAAATTGACAAGTATCTTAGACCACGTTGATACATGCCTTAATGTACAATTAATCGTCAATAGATATTCTACGTGTTTACACATGTTCCATCCCTGGGAACTAGAGTATTTTCCGACAAATTATCACGTGTTTCTTTTATTTTGTGCTTTTAATTAGAGATTACACTCTAGAGGTGAAAGTTTTTCTATAAAAAAAATCCGCATCTCTAAAACTTCGTCATATTTACCGATTATCGAAGGGAAAAATTTATATGGCAAATCTAGTTATATAATTAACGATTAGGACGAAAATGAAGATAGTCTCGTTATATGTAAACTAGGTTTTAGGATGTAAAAGACAGTGAAGTGGTTACAATGGTCGCTAACGAAATTTGCCGTCTCCAATATTACCGGTAACAGTTGGAATATGTGCTGCAAAAGAGAGGTCTAATAAAATTACGATCAGTGGACTAGAAAAAATAGTTCTGAGTATTAGACCAATGCAATTCTTTCAAGAGATTCATCCATAAGCAAAAAAATTATTTACCCATTTCTCGAAGTTAGCCGCCTGTTTTCGATGTTTGAAATGAACTAATATTTTAGGTAAGGTTAAGAGGGCGTGCGTGGAAATTTCCCACCATTCCACGTTCAACCAGTTTACTCCACCACTTGCTTTCTTTGATGAATTTAATTAGGAGTAAGATATCCACCTTCCCAACCTCTGCCTGGCTGTCAAAAAACCGTGCGCCCAGAAATCTGAGTCGCCTTGCTTGCAGTCCTGGACATCGGCAGAGAGAGTGATTAATCGACTCCTCTTCATTCTCATTCTGACAGCTTCTGAAGAGGGAGCTTGTTGGTACGCGCCACCGTCGGAGCATTGGTGCAATAGTGCAAAGAGCTGCGATGACAGCCGTAAGTACTCTCACTGCAGATTTGTTTTGCTTGAGAAGGAAGCTAGTTCCTCTCATATTCTAAAAAGGACCTTGAGGTCTTGCAATCAACTCGGTTGGTCCACAGCTACTCCGTTGCCCTTGTCTCATATTCCCCGATTTTCCTCAGGATTTAATCCAGCGCTGGCCTAAAGAAGCTGCCCGCCATAAGGACCTTGAGATCTTGCAATCAACTCGGTTGGTCCACAGCTACTCCGTTGCCCTTATCTCATATTCCCCGATTTTCCTCAGGATTTAACCCAGCGGTGACCTAAAGAAGTTGCCCGCCATAAGGACCTTGAGATCTTGCAATCAACTCGGTTGGTGCACAGCTACTCCGTTGCCCTTATCTATATTCCCCGATTTTCCTCAGGATTTAACCCAGCGGTGGCCGCCTCGCTTTTGGCTATTTCGGAAGTTTTCATGGCTATCTCATCTGCAAATTAATTTCATCCAATATCGCTGTGCCCAGGGAGTCAGAAAAAGGAGACATTGAGAGGCCTTGTGGACGCCAGCGAAAATTGACACCTTTGCCTTTAAGGTGGCCTGTCTGTCGGTTTTTTTGGAGACTTGAGCAATCAAGGAATATCTCAATGAGTTGATGAAATCTGCTTATACCTAATGCAACCATTTTATACGAGGATATACCCAGAGAGTGAAATAAAACGCAGCGGCTGCGAGGAAGTGTTTCTATCGGAACCCGCCTATGGAAGCAGGGGTAGAGGGCGGCCCGCACTCCGTTGAAGGACCAGGTGGAAAACGATTTAGACTCCCTTGGTGTGACCAATTGGCGCCGGTTGGCAGAGAGAAGAAGCCACCTGGGCGCCTTGTTGGACGGCCATAACCGTTTCCACGGTGAAGCGCCAATTAAGTAATTAAGTAATACCCAGAGAGCACTCCATATTTGAACCTTAAAAAACAGTATTGTGTTAAGGGTTAAGGGCTGCTTTCTCTACGGGTTAACGCTAACCAACAGTTTTTTGACATGTAACTAGGGTTTTCCGATTTTTATTTCGGGTTCCCGGGAAAATCTCAAATTTGAGCCAAATTCCCGGGATATTTGAAAAATAAGAAACACCTATTTATTTGCACGGGTTGCTCATTTCGGCGAAATAATTTTTAGATAGAATTAAACTTTTAAACTCATTTATTTATAACAAATATTTTTATGAAACAGGCTAATAATTATTATGTTTACTGTATTTAATGCGAATTCAATATTCTATGGATTCATTTTGCTAACGTTATTTTAAAACACAACACTTCCCCATGCAAAATGAGTATTTAGGTGTGCGATATGTCAAACATTGACAATATTCTGAACCACAGTAGGGATGAATTTTTCTTCTTTACAGAGTTGCATGCAATATGCTAATGACCTGAATACAATCGAAGCCGCAAATATGGCCATGTTTCGTAGCAGATTATAAGTTATTAATTTTGATATTGTGAAAATGCCGGGACATAGCATTTCCCGGCGGGACACTTTAAAATTTATGAAAAATATGGGATTTCCCGGCCAATACGGGAAATTTCGCAACGCTACATGTAACTGAAAGTTTTCTACGAAATAAGGTGCCGGCGTTAAAGGGAGGTAAAAGCTGCCCCTTAGCACGCTTGAGATAGACAATTTTTAACATTGAAGAGTCACAAACTAGGCGAACTTTTGTTGGTACCTCCGTATTTACTTACATGTGTCTACACATTTTATTTGTAAGTAAATAGCATTGTGCAACTTTTACGTATGAACGAAAAAACCAAAATTTTTAAATGCAAGATTTGGGTTTAAGCATTCTCATATACACATTCCATGGAGAACAAAAATGTTTTTATCCACTACCCACACGCTTCAACGCTCCGCTGCTTTGTTAGTTGGCAGCATCAAAATAAAGTTCAATTTGTTTGGCATTCGAATTCAGTCATCGATGGTCGTTGATCGTCATCGATTTGGGTCAATTGTCTATAAAAATAATGCCAAGTCAATCAAGAAACTTATCCTTTACAACCTTTGTAAAATGTTTGACTTCGAAAAGAGTAGGGTGCTTCAAAATTAAATCATCCATCTTTGGGGCTTAAAATTCATTGTAGATATGCTATGATATGATAGCTGGGTACTTCTAAAGTAGGTGCTTTTCATTTTCATTCAATGTTTTTTAGTTACTTCACTACCTTTATATTAGGTCGCTTAATAGTTTGTTCACCAATTTTATCTCAAAATTGGGGAATCTTCCGTTAAATTTTAAAGTAATTTCCGGCTGATCTAGATACTTGGAACAAGAAGTCACGTGCAGAATCCCCTAGGTGGAGCAATTTTGGATAATTTTTCGATCGATTTTTAGTTACAGCGGCGATCAGAAAAATAGCAGCTAACGCTTTTATTTTCGATATTTTAATTATACAAAAAAAATCTAAAATGTTTATAAAATCTAGGAAATTTTACGAAAATTTCGAACTTTTTATTTCGATTTATCTGAATTTTTCTTGAGTGTGCGGTTTTATCGTCAAGTCAATTTCATCTAACAGTACAAGTTTTAAGTCTTTTCGAAAATTTTTGAAAATTGACACTGATGACACAAAGCTGAAACCAGTTTGTCGCGAAAGCGATCGGTCGTATAAATAGCACATGTCCCATACAACCGATTGTTCAGATAGGAAACTTTTCGTAATTTCTGCCCCATTTTAACAGCTAGCGGCTTCAAATTTCACGAAACTCTTACCTTTACATCATATATACATAGTTCTCATGCAGACAACAAGAAACGTGAAACTTAGTGCAAGGGTTATTTATTAGACTGGTTCGATTTATTAACCGATATCGCGTCATCGATTTTTCGATAGGATTTGGGCTCAGGAAAAAAGAGTTCCACTACGCACACCCAAAAAAATAATTTTCACGCCTGCGAAATTTCATTTTTTTTTACTTTTTTCGACTTTGATTTTTAAGGTTTTTTTTTGTGACCTACTAAAAAAATTTTCATTTGATTGTAAAGTTTTCATGTATACCCTGTCCGACCTAAAAATGTCGACCCACCCTATTATTTATTATATATAATTTATCGAAAATATCGTCTTATGTATGTACATATGTCTGTTCTGTATATATTACACATATTTTAAATCCGATTATGCGGATATTACGAATTGGATAAGATTATTTCCCAGCTCCATTCGTGAAAGGTAGGAGGTCTTCAGCACAGCCCAAGACAGTCCCGTCCTTACTTGTTTTTTTTTCGTTCTGTACGGTTCAAGGATCGCTCAGAAAAACGGTTTTTGGAAAAATATGCGGTGCCACATTCCCAATTCGCTTTATATCCCCAATCGGGGTGCACTGGGAGTGGAAGTGAGAATTGAAATGGGAGTAGGAGTGAGAGTTGGAGTGGAAGCTGAAGTGAAAGTAAGCGCGAGAGTTTGAGTGAGAGTGAAAGCGGAAGTGGGAGAGACCTATAACACGTACTCTCTTAGACTAAAATTTATTGGGCTATTAAACAGCATTCTGAAAACCTCAATAAAAAAATTTAAATTTTCGTAAAATTCTAAAATATTTTTCGAAAACGTTTTTATAGTTTGGTTTCCATAGTTTCAGCCACAAAATTCATTTGAGTTTATTTCTTAAATTATGATTATGATTGTCGTAAATGAAAATTGATAAAATTTGGCAAATCTGCCACGGCCGTTTTCGTATTCGCAGCTATATGTACTTTTAATTTAGATTCGCTGTTAACCATATTAGACTAACATGAAGTAAATTATTTTATGAAACCCTTTAAATAATTGGCATGTTACATACATATTAAAATTATTCGTAAGGCTTGATCCAATCAGAAGCTCTTTTCGCTTCTTTTTTTCTTGGCCTTTAAAATCGAAAGCACGCATTATGTCATATTACCTTTGTATCAGTGCTAAAAGCGGAAGATTCAATTTGGTAACTTTTAAGCAAATCTTTATCATGTCAACGTATATATAAACCATTGACAATTTGGCAATGTTGTTAACTATTCGCTTGCCAATTTGCCACTAGATTAATAGGCCGGCACGTATTGCCGGTATTTGGTATTTATGTATGTACAAGAGCTTTGCTGTTTTACATTGAAAAAATCAACCGAGCACTGCATTGACTCATTATATTTTGAATGAAAAACGTACATATATACCCAGCGTGAGCTTCAATTGTACAATTCATTTCAGATAAATTACTTTTCTACATAACACGTGACACCGCCCATTTAAAAGATTTCCTCTTACAACAAAACTTGGTAAGTGAAATATCATTGATACAATACTATTTTTCGCTAAGTTATAGCTTATTATTCTAGTCTACTAGAAATATTTCCTGCTATAAGGAAAATATGTGTACCCAATCTTATCATGATCCGGCAACTTTTCTTCGAGTTATGGCTCCCGAAACATAGAAAATTGCTTAGTCTAAAAGGGGCGGTGCCACGCCCATTTTAAAAAATTTGAATTTTTTCCGATTTCTTGTTATAATTCCACTTGAGAAAAGAAATATATTGATATAAAGCTCTTTTTGCAAAGATATAGCTTATTTTATTCGTTCACGACGTTATGGGCGTGGTCGTTAACCAATTTCCTTAGCATTCCTTATAGTAAAGGCAAGCGGTATAAGTTTTGCGGAGAAGCTAAATTCAAACATAGCGGCATATAGGCAGCTCCTTTTCATGCTGTCGGAGGCTGCTTTTTTCGCGGGTTCTTCCAAGATTTGGCGCATAGTGAAATTCTTTTCGTTGGTAGATTTATCAACCGCACTTAATAGATACGCCCAATCAGCCGCTTCCCGGCGGGCATCAGTCTTTTGCACAATACGCTCGAAGAAGGCTGATTCCGCTATTGGTGGCGCAATTTGCAGGATCCCCTTCTAGAGAACTTGGAAAAAGGCTTATGGCGTTTTCTTTTCTGAAAATAGTGTCGTCCTTTTAGTTCTTCTCAGCTCTCTCATGAGACTGTGTGTTCCTTTCACAAAATATTTTTCACTGAATAATAAAAGGGATACAACTCCCTACAAATAGAGCCATTTGGCAAAGCGTCAGGTGACCTAGTCAAAAATCTAGAACTCTAGAGTGCAACATGAGGGTAACATCAGAAAATAAAACGACATTAGTTTGCAATCGTCGGGCATGCACTCGTTTGACCATTTTTTGTACAAAAGTTGACGTAGCGCCGCCGTCTGTTGTTTTTTTTGTTCTCGTTATCGCTATTCTGATATCGTCTTAGTCGGATGGAGGAATATTAATTCTATTATCACTGATTGCGGGCTCGTGTTCATCATCTTTCCTGAGCGTTTCATCCCTCTCTGTATTGAATAACACATAGCAGTACGCCTTCCCTCACCTAAGCACCCTATGGACATTGGTTACCTGGTCGTTTGAGAGGAGGGTACCCCGGGCTTAGAACCTTCGCGCTCTCGCCTAACTTTTTGACCAAATCTGCGGCGTGTTATTCCTAATGGCTAGCAGCTCAAGCCCGCGCACTCTCGCCTTTCTGCCTCAATTTTTTTCTTCCCAAAAACACGTCTCGCTTTCCGTTTGAAATCGCAGTAGCGTTCTTCAACTCTCTTTTTGTTGCCTTATAGCTTCCTCTCTTTCAACTGCAACGAGACATATTTCATTGAACCAATTGTTTTTTCGTGGTCGCTGTTTATCTGTGGTCGCCGGTAACCAATTGTTTCCTCGGCGGTGGTACGAAGTGCTCTAGAGATATGCTGCCACTGCTACTGCATTCCGTCGTGTTGACTTGCGCTCGCACAGAGTAGGTCTGAGCAGGGAGTGGTGTTGCGAAGTCATTGGCAGCTTTCCGTCGGTCTATCACTACGCGTCGATCTGGGTGCAGGCATGTGTTTATGTCTTCTTTGGCTACCTTTATTATAACTTAAATATTCCTTACTACTTAGTTGTTGTTGTAGCTATAAGGACACTCCCCGAAGGCCTTGGGGAGTGTTATCAATATTGATGGTCATTTGTCGAGTGCAGATCCGTTACTTTCCGGTAACAAGCACCATTAAGGCACCAGCCCAACCATCTCGGGAACGATTTAGTATGACCACATGAAACCTTCAAGGCCATACCGCCCTCCCACCCCTTAGATCCATGAGGAATTTGTGGTCGCCAGAGCCTCGGCTGCTAAAGTAACAGGATTTGCCACGGATAGGTGAAGTTGACAATTGGGTTGGAGAAGCTATATTTTGCGCTGTCAACACCTTGAAAGGGTTGCGGTACACATTTCCTTGAATCAATTTGGTATTTTAGTCATCTCTTACGACAGGCATACCTGTCGCGGGTATATTCTAAGCCCCCTAACCCTCTGGGGGTCCTACTACTTAGTCTTCAATATTTATATTCCATTCCATATGTCACCATTTTTCGCACTCCTTTTCTCTGGAGAATTAACATATCAAGCGAAAGCAGAAGGTACAAAGCTGCAATCCTACATATGACTACAACAGTTACACATTAAAGGCCATTTGTCCACCTTTAAATGAGCAGTGACCTACCTCATAGAAATACATTAAACTGGGTAATAGATTATGAAGTGGACTATAAATGTTCTCAAGAGCACATTCACAAATACTTAAGCAACATCAGGTTTTTTCCCCTTATGTACATTCGTATAACATTTTCCCTTTGTAAGAAGTTTACAAGGTGATAATTACTTTTGCTGTTTTCTTGACTAAATGTTTCTTTAGAAAAAATACAAATATCAAACACCAGAGAAATTTCTTAAGAAACAGAGAAAAGTAGCAAAAAAAACATGACAAAATAGAAGAAAAAGAACAAACACAAAACTCCATTAATTGCATGATACATCGCTGGGGCTCATAATGAACCTGTCTTTAGCAACTGCGTGTTTGTCCACTCAAACTACTTGTAATGAGCCAATATTAAGAGCTATATTTAAGTAACCAAAAGTTTTGACTAAGTTGATTGAAAAGGCTGATGATTTGTGCGAATTTGATGATGATAATCGTGTTGTTGTTGTTGTGTTAGCAGTGCTTCGCCCCCATTCGATTAGTGCGCCCCTCACAAATTGTTGTCAAAGTTCTCTAACGGTAGTCCAAGGAAAGTTGCAGTTTCAGCAGAGGCGGACCATAAGGAAGTTGGTGTTAGAGCCATAGGTTGCACATTCGAATTGAAAATATGTTTGATGTCATGTGGGGTCACATCGTATGCAGGACATGCAATACGTATGTCGAAGTTGATTCTGGACTAGGAAGAGTTTAACATGTTACAGTATCCGGAACGAAGTTGGATGAGGGTGACTCGTGTCTCCGTTGGTAGTGTGCTTTCTTTTTCTGTCTGGGCTTTGCCCAGGCGCTCCTAATGCTTATCTGGATTAAATGGCTGTGTTGGTAGGAGCTGGATGTCATCATAGTTCTTATGAATATATTTCCTCAACCCTCTTGGAGGCGTGGCTAGATCAAGCAGTTGTTGCGAGATGTCCAAATTTGTGACAATTTAACAACAACTGTCTCTTTAGCATTTCGATACGCTCTGTAATATTGAGCTCTTCATCCTCACTATGTAGATGATGTTCAGGGGTCATATGAAGACATCCGGTGGTAGTTCTGAGTGAAGCATTTTCGCAGGCCTGCAGCTTCTCCAGTGTCTGCTTTTGAGGGTAGGCGACCAAACTGGTTACGCTTAGCACATGAGCGGCCGGTTTCTTGCTTTATACGTGGTTAGCAACGTTCCGTTATCTTTTCCCCAGGTGCAGCCAGCAAGCGACTAGGATTTGGAGGGCCAGGTTCCGTTGTCATTATCGTGTAGTCGTCAGCATAGGAAATGATAGTAACTAAAATTAAACTGACGCTTGCCTACCATTCACATAATTTGGGGTCCATCTTTTTAGACAAGGCGAGGCTTGAACCTTCCTTGTCTTGGAGTAGCGTTCTGTGGCTGAATGTGTCAAAAGGTTTTGACATGTCAAATGCCACGAGCACCGTTCTATGATGGGGGTTTTCCTGGTTCAGTCCGTAATTCATCTGAGTCTTTATGGCGTTTAGCGCGTTGGTTGTGCTATGCATTTTGCGGAAACCATCTTGATGGATGGCTAGGCGAACATTCGTAGGGAAATGAAGGAGCAGGACGGTTGCCAATGTCTTCGCTACTGGCGAAAGGAGTGATATCGGTAGATATCGCCTTCGTTAGCTGGTCCCCAGGCTTTAGTAGTGGAATTATTCTTGCCATTTTTAATTGTTCGGGAATTATAAAGGACTTCAACGAAATGTGGTTTAGCATTTGCATGGCTATTCCACCTGGGCCTATTGATTTAAAGTACTTGGCCTTTTTAATGGCTTCTCCCACCTCTGTTTGAGTGATGGTAATGGATGACTCGGCGTGTTTGTGTTTACGTGTTCGTCTGTTTGCACGACGTCTGGCCTTGTCCACTGAAGGAGCATTACAAGTTGCCGGCAAAAAACCGCTGGCCTATTTCTCCGAGTCCGACGAAATTTTATCGCCAAAGCCGATGGATATTTTATCATTGTCTTTTGTCGGGTTAGACAAGTATTTGCAGGTTGGCCACAGCTTACCGGAACACGCAGGGAGTTCGCAGTTCTTTAAATGCTCCTCCCATTTGCCTCATGTTGTCTTTTTCAGTGCTGGAACGATATTTTTTGTCGTAGTGTATCCGAACCCTATCATCTATCGAAGCTGTGGTTGCAGAGAATTTGCCTACGCAGATGACCATCCGTTTCTGGGAAAAACTTTCTGGACACCCTGCTCGTTATTTTGCAGGGCTTGATTGATTGTGTGACTTCGTGGGCTGCGCCACGTGAACTGTCAATCAATCCAAGAAAAACGGAGCTGGCTCTTGTTGCGAATTGATACAAGATCTGCGATTGCAGCTCATATTCGATTGGGTTAATATCGTTTGTACTTTGTAATAGGGTGTAATATCTAGGGATTATATTGGATAGGGAGCTGTCATGGAGGGCTAATTAGAGGATGGGACTGGAAAGGCAGGCCACGGCTGCATTCTAATGCTGCAGGGGGCCATCAATAAGAACTTGGAACTCTCGCCAAGGGTAACAAACTGGCTTTATAAAATGGTTGTCAAGTCGATCTTGCTAGATGGGGTAATGGTCTAGTGAGACGGCGAGTTTTACCAAAACGTTAGTGCAGCTCAACGGACTGCGCTGGTTGCTATCAGCGGCGCTCTTAAAACAACACCTACCTTGGCATTGAACATACATTCGGTGATTATTGCGGGCAAGGCGAGTACGGGCCGTTCGCTAATTAGACATCGTTATATGGGCTATGGGGTTTCTTACATCGGGAATTCCAGCATTCTTATCAACATTGACTCTATCCCAGATAAGACAGACTATTGTGTGCCAACAACTGCTCCTCCAGTAAACTTCAAGTCATTCCCTTGGGAGAAGAGTGGGGTAGGAAATTATTCTGAGGCTGTGAAGTCGTAATTTGGTGTACGAATGGGTCAAAGTTAGACGGGAAGCTTGGAGGGGAGTTTTCGTAAGGAGCTCGATGTAAATTGCCAATTAATTTTAGTGGCTTCTAAGCTAGAGTTGCCGCGATCAAGGATGCGGTGGATGGGATGCCTTCCAGTGCTACTACGCTTAGAGAATTCAATATCAACTCATATATCCTAGCAGCTAATAAAGCCCTGTGCTCAACGGTGGCGTGATCAAGGGTGGTATGGGGGTACCTGACCTCGCTTGCTATTCTATGATCATCATCTGGGAGCTGGGCCATAGCAGTAATGCTGGCAATTGTCACGGGGATCTCTTTGCGCGTATAGGTACAACTGAACCGAAAGTAGGTAGATGTAGGGAATACTAAGTTCCCCTGGCCACTTGGGGTCTGTTTTCCCTAAAGATGGGCCTTGTAACAGCAGCCTTATGACAAAAAGAAACATTTTGCTGTGAAACGGTGCGGCCGTCACGTTAAACAATGCATATATTTTTGATGAAAACGGTTCGTCCTTAAAAATTCTAAAACAATTAATGCTTTTTAGTGCAACGGTGCGGCCGTCACGTAAAATTTAATGATTTTTTTTGTGCAACGGTGCGGCCGTCACGTTAAACAATATTGTAATAGATAGTAAATTGCAATAAACATATCACGTCTAAAATTAATACTGTCTTGGAAAATTGGAAAAATAGATCAGGATTCTCTCTTATATACCGTATATGGTAGCACACCCGGTATAAACAAAAATTTTTTTTAATTCATTGTTCACAGGGAATACAACCCAGCTGTCTCTCAAGTGACTCCAACTTCAAATAAATAACAAATTTATTTAATTCATTAATTTTACTTCAACATTCAATACAAAATTCAAATTAGAATATAAAATCATTTTAAATTTCTTTTCAATTAAAATTGACATTCATAACACAAACTTGCCACTTTTATTAATTCAACTTAGGTGATAAAACCATTTCATATTCCCTTTCAATTCAAATTTGTTCACATTCATGTCTCAAATCTGCAGCAACAATTCAATTTAGGTTAATACAATATAGGTTATAAAACCATTTGAAATCTCTCCTCCATTCAAATTTGTTCTTATTCACAACTCAAACAATTTAAAATTGTAAAACCATTCCAAATTTCTTTTTCATTCAAATTCGTTCATATTCATACCTCAAACTTGCAACTTTTTCACAACTCGATTTAGACTATAAAATCATTTCATCCTTTTTCATTAAAATTTCTTAATATCCAAGCATACAAAGCTGCAAAAGTCTTCCTTCTGCTAATGTCAAATTTCGAAACAAAATTCAAAGAATTGAGAGAAAATTTCTCTAAAATTAAAAAACGCGAATCGAGATATGGTAATAAGTTCGCGCTTAACATAATCTGCGATCTGACAAAATACTTAGTTACAATATCAATGCCTGATAAAAGTGCAAAAACCATCGCGTCAGCACTATTCGAAGGCTTTATTTTAATATACGGGGCCATGAAATTGATTAAATCAGACTTAGGAACTGAATTCAAAAATGAAATTTTTGCAAATTTAACCAGTTTATTAAATATTAATCACAAATTTTCTACACTATATCACCGCGAAACCTTAGGAACTGTCGAAAGAAACCATAGAGTTTTTAACGAGTACCTACGTGCGTACTTAGATGATTCCTTTGATGATTGGGATACATATTTGAGATATTTTACGTTTTGGCATAACACAACGCCAAATACGGTATTCGATAATAAACTTACTCCTTTTGAACTAATTTTTGGTAAAAAGGCCATTGTGCCATCTGAACTGAATAACGAAAGAATTGGACCAATTTATAATATCGAAAATTATTCAAAAGAAGTAAAGTACCGAATGCAAAAGTGCCACGCCTTGGCTAAAGAGTTAGTAGAAAAACACAAAATAAGGAATAAAGATGCATATGACAAAATGCACAACCAATAGTAGTAAACATAAACGATATGGTTTTAGTTCAAAAGAACCACGGGAAAAACATAAAAACATATATCAGGGTCCATACCTAGTAACTAATATAGACGGTGTAACCATTTTGGATAATGAAAACAAAAAATACAAAACGGTACATAAAAACCGCATAAGAGGAGTACCTAGATAAATATAATCGGATGTACCCAATTTCATTTTGAGATAGTCAAAACTTTTTTTTTACTATTTCATTACGATAATAAAGCAAATTTAAACCAAAATTTATCATACTTTAAAACCATACTTAATTTAAGTAAATGCAAATTTAAATAAAAATATGTCAAACGATTAAAACAATACATAACGTAAGTAAAATAAACAAATAGAAAATGTATGTATAAGTTACTATACAAAAACGATATAAATGAAATTTTGAATTACAAAGAAACAAAACAAAAAGGTATAAAAACTATTAATATTCATATATGTAAATATGTAGGCTTAAAGAACAGATAAATGTAATTAATTAAATTAACTAGATTACCTAGCTATATCTGCCGTCAAAGGTTCTAATTCTAAATGTAATTAGTTATATTAAATAAGTTGACTTAACTATATCTGCCAAAAAAGTCCAATTTTTTTCTCAAATTGTTCAATTTGCTATTCGGAAGGTATTTAAACCCATACCACCAAAAAAGGTTGAAGCCGACAAACCTGATCAACTTGTCGACTTCAAACTTTTTTCCGAAAAGGGGGATGGTGTAACAGCAGCCTTATGATTTCACCCTGTTTCCCACTTGGTGTAACCCTGTTGTCTATTGTGAATGGACAACAGGTGTTGAAACAGTTGGAAATGGGGAGGTCGGCAAAAAAGAAGAAAAGGCGGCCATCATAAGAAGGGATAGTTTTCGGCAGCAACGAGTGTAGACATCTTTTTAGTGCGACTACCGAGTTTAATAAAAGAAAATTGTACTTTTTATTCAAAGTAAGAAAAGTCTTTTTAATTCCCTTTAATTCGGGTCAATAAGAGATTAGAAACCTGAAAAGCAACCATTACGGAAATTTTGAAGAAGGAGGCACCTATATGGAGGCGGCGCCCTCCACGTCGATATCTGGCTGCCATCAATTTGCCGGCTTGGGGTAACGCAGGAGTTCACAGCCTCGGGTCTGCTAAGCAAAATCTGGGTGGACACTACCTGTTGCGAGGTAGCGAAATCCTTCTGGCCGGAAGTGGGTAGAAAGCGGTTTGCTGAAATTATTGAGTTAACCAAGACTCATCTAAATAAAATTAAAGAAAAAACACTTTTTTAAAAATAAGCTTTTATTATTGGTTAATAAAATTAACTAAAAAGTAAAAAATAAATTGACTGTAAAGAAATATAACACTTTATACGTTCATTGTAACCTCTAACGATAATTAGCGTATACATTGTGATAGCAAGAAGAGGAGGTCCTAAATGTTCTTAATTATACCATCAAAATTTAACACGCTTTTATTAGAACAATTAGGACTGTGATATAAACTGCAAGATTTAATAATTTAGGTGCAAAGTTTTAATGTTAAAAATATATAATTAGTACAATATGACCTTTTTGTCGCATACGAAGAAGCCTAATTACCGTTAAAAGTTACAATGAACTTATAAAAGTATTATATTTCTTTACAGTCAACTTATTTTTTACTTTTTAGTTAATTTATTAAACCAATAATAAAAGCTTATATTTAAAAAAGTGTTTTTTTTTCTTTAATATTATTTTTGTTCATTTTGTTCCCACGGGTATAGGACAGAAACGGTCCATCCCCCAGAGGTCCATTGTAGAGGGATAAGGGCTTCAGTACAACAAGGTTTCGCCCTGGTACCCTGAGGCGCAACGTTAGCGATATGAAATGTTTATACACCCTCATAGCATTAAGCCCTCGGCACGTGCTCATCTTGGCATTGGGTCATAAATACTAATAATAAATCAGAAAAAATACACATTCATAACCAACAAATTTTGCTGTGGCAGAGATTGGCATCAGGTAACTTTTTTGATACTCTAATATATCCGCAGCAATTTGAGTATGAGTACGTATAATCAACCAAGCGCAGCTAGCCTGATCTATTCAGTTTACATACAACAAATTGATGTGTAAGTATAAGCTATGATGCATATGGATACAAGCGACAACGGTCTCTCATGAACTATTTCGTGTTTGGTCTGCTTTCGTATGAAATTTTAATTGAAATACGAGGGAAAAAGTTTGCTTCGATGGGTGAATTTCAAAGCGCAACTGCTAGCTCAGTTAATCAGTTATCAGCTGAGTGAAAGAAATTGTGCTTTCGAAACGATACGTTGAGCCAACTGTCAACAACCAATCGATAAAAAACGTTGAGTGAATGGAGCGGAAAATTGTTATGCTCACTGATTTGTCGTAAAGTTGCAACTGTGCGTTCCAAGAAGTTATCACTAATCAACTTCGCCAGCAGTTGTGCTTTTGGAATGCGCCCCATGCTTTGTTCAAACTCATTCAAATGAATTTGTATATATGTACATATACATGTTCACGTGTTTCTTGCAACAACAAAACGTTAAATACACACATACAGGCATATGAATATACAGATTTTCGAGAAAACATATCGAAGTGGCTTCACTTCGGATATCAGCATCTTCAACCAATTGCTGATACGAATCGCTACGCTTCCCAAGGCAGTCGGTTCTATGTACCGGAGCGACTCGGGATTTTTCCCGATCAAGGACTGTTATTTCAGTGTAACCCCATTAATTTGTTGCGTCCCTCCCACAAATTGTAATCCTCACAGCAGCTCCTTGCAGCGGGACTGCTCCATATTCTCTTGCTCTGGGAAGGTATCGAATCCAATCCGGCGTCCGTCTCCTGACCCCGGTCCTGAGAAATGGTTTTGCTGCATTTGCCGGAAAAGAATCTTTTTAGGACGGTCATACTCTGTCAGTGGTCTCGTGGAGGGATGGTTGCATCGGACAGGTTGTTCTGGGCTTGACCCCAAAACCCGACGTCCACGTAACTTTTATAAATCTTTTGTGGCTCCTTGCTGTTCACGCCCAAGGGCGTCCCGTAGTCTACGCCTACAACCTCTTTTCTGCCCTCCCTATCCCGACTGATGCCCGCCAAGGGGAGCGTGCCTTCCGCAAGGTCATTGAATCCGCCTCGGGACGTTTCATTCCCGCCGAGAGAATTCCCAAAATTCGGCCCCACTTCACGGCGGAGGCCGCAAACTTAGCGAGAGAGCGTGACCTTATAAGACAGCTTGATCTAGGTGACCCCCAAATAAGGGATATAAACCAACGCATCAGATTGCTTGTGGATGAACACAAGCGGGCGAAATGGAGGAGCACCTAAGAGGTTGTAACTTCTCTACCGTGTGGGTAACTTTGGTCCACCGTAAAGTCCCTATCGAATCCGTCTAAGCACAAAGACAAAGTTTCCATCGCCTTTGGCGATAAAGTGCTATCGGATGCGAAAAAATGCGCGAGCGCGTTCTGCCGACAATATATAATGCATTCTACAGTCGACAAAGAAAGACGGAGGGCCAACAGACACGCACATAAACGCAAATTCAGCGCGTCACCAATCACCATCACCGCTAAAGAGGTTGAGGACGCCATTGGTCACGCTAAACCATCCCAAAGCAGTGGGCCCAGACGGCATAGCCATGCCGATGCTTAAAAGCCTAGGGAAAGAGGGTTTAAAATATTAAGCGCATGTCTTCAACCTGTCTCTTTCCACCTTTGTCATACCCGAAAAATGGAAAATGGCCAAGGTGGTCCCGCTACTAAAGCCTGGGAAACCAGGTAACATAGGAGAGTCGTATCGTCCGATATCTCTCCTATCGCCAGTAGCAAAGACGCTTGAAGCCATTTTGCTCCCCTATTTCCAAGCAAATTTGCAGATAGCCTGTAATCAGCATGGCTTCAGAAATTCCATAGCACTACCACCGCGCTAAATGCCATTAGCACCCAGATAAATTGCGGTTTAAATCAAAACCCCCACCATAGAACAGTACTCGTAGCGCTAGACCTATCAAAAGCTTTTGATACGGTCAACCATGGCTCGTTACTGCAAGACCTGGAAGGGTCTACCCTTCCCCCCATGTCTTAAAAGGTGGACCGCAAATTATCTGGGTGTTCGGCAGGCATCGGTGCAATTTAGAAACGAAACATCAAAACCAAGAAGAATTAAACAAGGGGTGCCACAGGGTGGTGTCCTGTCCCCACTTTTGTTTAATTTCTACATATCTAAGCTACCTTCACCACCGGAAGGAGTCACAATCGTTTCCTACGCCGATGACTGCATAACAATGGCCACAGGCCCAGGCCCAGTCGATGAGCTATGCAATAGAATAAACGGCTACCTCCCTGATCTCTCCAGATTTTTCGCCTCGCGAAACCTGGCATTATCACCGACTAAATCTTCCGCGACCTTATTTACAACATGGACGTCCCAAATGTCGACCATTTTGAACATCCACGTCGATGGCACTACGCTACCGACTGTCGTGCACCCCGTAACAAAATCCTCAAATCCCTCGCTGGCAGTACTTGGGGAAAAGATAAAGAAACGCTCATGACTACATAGAAAGCAATTAGCCAGCTGATTACGTGCTACGCGTCACCCATATGGTCGCCAAGCCTAAAAATTACCCACTGGAAGAAGCTACAGGCCTGCCAAAATACTGCTCTCAGAATCGCCACGGGCTGTCTTTTTATGTCCCCAGAACACCATCTGCATAATGAGGCGAGAATACTCCCCATCAGGGAGAGAAATGAGATGCTGACCAAACAGTTCCTGTTGAATACCAGAAACCTGAGCATCCCAACAGACATCTGATTGATGAGCCAGCACCGCCTAGGGGCTTAAGGAGTCATCTCCGTAAGCATTTTGAGGAAATACGGCACCTGAGAGCCCAGCCGTATGAAGCGAAAAAACACAAGCGGGTCCTTGGTGAACTCCACAAACAGGCGTCGGACCTTTATGCCGGGAATTGCCCGGTAAATCCAGTACTCAAAGAAAAGTATCCAAAACTCGCGGAAGAGGAACGCATACTGCCCAGGGAAACGCGTGTCACTCTTGCTCAACTTCGTTCTGGATACTGTAACAGGTTAAACTCTTACCTATCCAGAATCAACCCCGACATACAAAATGTATGCCCCGCTTGCAATGTGTCCCCACATGACACCAACCATCTCTTTAATTGTAATGTGGAACCAACGCCTCTAAAACCCCTTTCCTTATGGTCCACCCCTGTTGAAACAGCAAGTTTCCTTGGACTCCCGTTAGAGGATATTGATGACAATTTGTGATCGGTCGCGGCTGTTAGGTGGGACGAAGCACTGCTACAACAACAACAACAACATACGAATCGCTACGTTTAAATAACCCTGACTGAGTACACGATTTTTTATATCATGATCCGAATATATTGGGGCATATGCATAATGAAATAAAATGTGACTAAGTTAGTTGAAGCATTTTTGAGAGAGAGCACATATAAATTGTGTCAAACAGTGGTAACTAACTTAAAATTATATTTTATTGTGACTTTGCCTATGTCGCGTTCAGTTTACAACTACTCATTGCAGATCTCTGCTCTGTGGGTTAAATCTATTTTCAAATCAAATTCCAACTTTCGCTTATCTAAAATTCCATCGCCAAAAATCTGTAAAACAAAAGCAAGTGCGCAGAAAAGTATGCAACATTTAGCGATAACAGCCTAACTTCTACTTTCGTTGTATACACAAACAAAGCGAAGTTACCTGCGCTCTTGAGCCGCTGTAGGTTATTCACCATCCCTCTAAACAAAGAACATGGAAGTAAGCGTGGGATTCACTACGTGGTAAGAAAATTTTCTCATATAAAATGGCATGGTGAATCCCATACCCGCGTAGTATGGCATGGTTTCTACAGTAGTGTCCCGGTTCACGCAGTTCAATATGCAATATAAATATCTATTGTTACAAGCAAGAATCGCCTAAGGCTCAGACTCCACGGATAGGTACCGCTGTAGCTAGGCCGGGTTTGTCTGGG
Source organism: Eurosta solidaginis (assembly GCA_029619165.1). Taxonomy (NCBI): domain Eukaryota; kingdom Metazoa; phylum Arthropoda; class Insecta; order Diptera; family Tephritidae; genus Eurosta; species Eurosta solidaginis. Next base: position 58,389 of record JARSSU010031183.1, read on the forward strand.
ACTTAGGCTTTTATTGCTTGTGAGCACAAATCTTTACCGATAACTCTGTTATCGATTAATTTATCGAATTCTCGCAAAGTAATATTGCATTGTCATCGGAGTTATACATGCGTGCAAAATTTCAGCTCAATCGGACACCGGGAAGAGTATCAAATTTAACATGCAAGATTTGATTACAGACAACAGCCAAGTGAAACTAAATAAAAGCTTATAAAATGGTAATAGGGGCTTTGACGGGTCACTGTCCAATGAGAGTACATGCGTTGCACCTCATCATACTGGAAAACCATTTCTGCTGCAGCTGTATAGCTTTTGCCAAATCTAGATAAAAGTGTTTCGGTATCGGCTCCTTAGGACCTCTGAAGGACCTATGCAGGGTCGATATCAGTTATATTGGAAACTGCGCATCTACTCTCTTAGTAGCTGCAGCTTACGTCGTTGTTATTTGATGCGTTATCAAATGGACCTTCATGTTGTTCAAGTGAACTTCACCAGCCGGGGTGTCTATCACTCAACCTAGCTACCTTATCACGTGCGCCTCAGTGAGCCTTACTTAAAATGCGCAATAAACTAAAATCTTTAAAGTAGGAATGATTTTCTTCACGTTTTATTGCGTTTGCCTTTTTTGGGCATAAAGCAATTGAAAATTTAGTGAGTGCAATTGCTTTGGAGTACTTTTTTGTTTATACTCAAGTTTGAGTTGAGTCGTTTTTTTGCGTACATAAATGCCGCTGGATTATCTCACATTTTGGTACAAATCAAATGCTTTTTGGTTACTTGGCACGCATTATTCTCACTAACAGTAATCATTACTTGACTCAGAGATATATCCACTCAAGAGAGATAATTTAGTCAAACGGGTTAACTGCTATTGATTACCAGTGTTGCCAGGTGATGCAAAAAAAAGAAGCTAGATTCGCAAAAAAAAAGGTTACAAAAGGCTAAATTTAGAAAAAAAAGATGCTAAAAAAAGGCCAGAAATTTTTGGTTAATTGACTAAAATTTTTTTTATACTCAGTTGAGCAGAGCTCACAGAGTATATTAACTTTGATTGGATAACGGTTGGTTGTACAGGTATAAAGGAATCGAGATAGATATAGACTTCCATATATCAAAATCATCAGTATCGAAAAAAAATTTGATTGAGCCATGTCCGTCCGTCCGTCCGTCTGTCCGTTAACACGATAACTTGAGTAAATTTTGAGGTATCTTGATGAAATTTGGTATGTAGATTCCTGGGCACTCATCTCAGATCGCTATTTAAAATGAACGATATCGGACTATAACCACGCCCATTTTTTCGATATCGAAAATTTCGAAAAACCGAAAAAATGCGATAATTCATTGCCAAAGGCGGATAAAGCGATGAAACTTGGTAGATGGGTTGATGTTATGACGCAGAATAGAAAATTAGTAAGATTTTGGACAATGGGCGTGGCACCGCCCACTTTTACAAGAAGGTAATTTAAAAGTTTTGCAAGCTGTAATTTGGCAGTCGTTGAAGATATCATGATGAAATTTGGCAGGAACGTTACTACTATTACTATATATGTGCTAAATAAAAATTAGCAAAATTGGATGAAGAACACGCCCACTTTTTAAAAAAATTTTTTTTAAATTCAAATTTTAACAAAAAATTTAATATCTTTACTGTATATAAGTAAATTAAGTCAAAATTCAACTCCAGTAATGATATGATGCAACAAAATACAAAAATAAAAGAAAATTTCAAAATGGGCGTGGCTCCGCCCATTTTCATTTAGTTTGTCTAGAATACTTTTAATGCCATAAGTCGAACAAAAATTTACCAATCCTTCTTAAATTTGGTAGGGGCATAGATTCTATGACGGTAACTGTTTTCTGTGAAAATGGGCGAAATCGGTGGAAGCCACGCCCAGTTTTTATACACAGTCCACCGTCTGGCCTTCCGCTCGGCCGTTAACACAATAACTTGAGCAAAAACCGATATATCTTTACTAAACTTAGTCCACGTACTTATCTGAACTCACTTTATCTTGGTATAAAAAATGCCGAAATCCGACCATAACCACGCCCACTTTATCGATATCGAAAATTACGAAAAATGAAAAAAATGCCATAATTCTATACCAAATACGAAAAAAGGGATGAAACATGGTAATTGGATTGGTTTATTGACGCAAAATATAACTTTGGAAAAAACTTTGTAAAATGGGTGTGACACCTACCATATTAAGTAGAAGAAAATGAAAAAGTTCTACAAGGCGAAATCAACAGCGTTTGGAATCTTGGCAGGAATACTGTTAGTGGTATTGCATATATAAATAAATTAGCAGTACCCGACAGATGATTTTCTGGATCACCTGGTCCACATTTTGGTCGATATCGCGAAAACGCCTTCACATATACATCTAAGGGCCACTCGCTTTTAAAACCCTCATTAATACCTTTAATTTGATATCCATATCGTACAAACGCATTCTAGAGTCACCCCTGGCCCACCCTAATGGCGATATCTCGAAAAGGCGTCCACCTATAGACCTAATGCCCACTCCCTCTTAAAATGCTCAGTAACACCTTTCGTTATTTACCCATATCGTACAAACATTCTAGAGTCACCCCTGGCCCACCCTAATGGCGATATCTCAAAAGGCGTCCACCTATAGACCTAATGCCCACTCCCTCTTAAAATGCTCAGTAACACCTTTCGTTTGATACCCATATCGTACAAACATTCTAGAGTCACCCCTGGCCCACCCTAATGGCGATATCTCGAAAAGGCGTCCACCTATAGACCTAATGCCCACTCCCTCTTAAAATGCTCAGTAACACCTTTCGTTTGATACCCATATCGTACAAACATTCTAGAGTCACCCCTGGCCCACCCTAATGGCGATATCTCGAAAAGGCGTCCACCTATAGACCTAATGCCCACTCCCTCTTAAAATGCTCAGTAACACCTTTCGTTTGATACCCATATCGTACAAACATTCTAGAGTCACCCCTGGTCCCACCCTTAATGGCGATATCTCGAAAAGGCGTCCACCTATAGACCTAAGCCCACTCCCTCTTTAAAATGCTCATTAACACCTTTCGTTTGATACCCATATCGTACAAACATTCTAGAGTCACCCCTGGTCCACCTTTATGGCGATATCTCGAAAAGGCGTCCACCTATAGAACTAAGGCCCACTCCCTTTTAAAATACTCATTAACACCTTTCGTTTGATACCCATATCGTACAAACATTCTAGAGTCACCCCTGGTCCACCTAATGGCGATATCTCGAAAAGGCGTCCACCCTATAGACCTAATGCCCACTCCCTCTTAAAATGCTCAGTAACACCTTTCGTTTGATACCCATATCGTACAAACGCATTCTAGAGTCACCCCTGGTCCACCTTTTATGGCGATATCTCCGAAAAGGCGTCCACCTATAGAACTAAGGCCCACTCCCTTTTAAAATACTCATTAACACCTTTCATTTGGTACCCATATAGTACAAACAAATTCTAGAGTCACCCCTGTTCCACCTTTATGGCGATATCTCGAAAAGGCGTCCACATATAGAACTAAGGCCCACGCCCTCTTAAAATACTCATTAACACCTTTCATTTGATACTCATATCGTACAAACAAATTCTAGAGTCACCCCTGGTCCATCTTTATGGCGATAATTCGAAAAGGTGTCCATCTATAGAACTTAGGTCCACGCCCTTTTAAAATACTCATTAATACCTTTCATTTGATACCCATATCGTACAAAATAAATTCTAGAGTCACCCCTGGTCCACCTTTATGGCGATATCTCGAAAAGGCGTCCACCTATAGAACTTAAGCCCACTCCCTTTTAAAATTATCATTAACACATTTCATTTGATACCCATATCGTACAAACAAATTCTAGAGTCAGGCCTGGTCCACCTTTACGGCGATATCCCTAAATGGCGTCCATCTGTAGAACTATGGCCCACTTCCTCTTAAAATACTCTTTAGTACCTTCCATTTGATACACATGTCATACAAACACATTCCAGGGTTACCCTAGGTTATTTTTACAACATGGTGATTTTCCCTTACTTTGTCTCCACAACTCTCAACTGAGTATGTAATGTTCGGTTACACCCGAACTTAGCCTTCCTTACTTGTTATATTTTAGTTTACACATTTGTAAATAAAAACTTATAAACATAACTTAAGCATAACTTCCTGTTTCAAAACATATCAGGCACATTTTCTTTGACTAACACATGGAATTATTTTAAATGATTGCATATGTGTATATTAGGTCGGGTCGATTTTTGGGGAGGCAAAAAAATCGCCCATTGCTCTGTGAAAATCATATTCTAGGGATCAAAATAAGAAACTTTGCCGAAGGAACCATACCTCGAAAACGAATTCTGATGTCCCCCCCTTTGGGTCGTAGGGGCAAATTTTGATAAGTCCCACTTTGAAATGCCTATGTTTTTTCTTTAATTTTAAATTTATTTAGTCAGAACATATGTAAATGAAAAAATGAATTTAACTTAGTAATAGAAAAGAAATTAAAAAAAATTATTAGAAATTAGCATTTTACAACCCCCTTTTAAAACCAAGGCATCACTGTGATGCATTTGCATATCGTAAACATAGTTGTGTGGGTTTTTTATTCAACCGTTTTAAAAAAGCAAGTTTATCACTGTGACACAATTGCAGATCGTAAAATTGCTTGTGTTTTTTTTTAAGCCACCACAAGACACAGCAGGTATAATTGAAATTGCCCTACCCAAAAGTTCGACCCAAAGGGGGGGGACATTAGAATTCGTTTCAGAGGTATGGTTCCTTCGACAAAGTTTCTAATTTTGATCCCTAGAATATGATTTTCACAGAGCAATGAGCGATTTTTAAATCGACCCCGCCCTAGTGTATATACATAAAAAAAATATTACAAACTAATTATTTATATAAAATATTCCCCGTCTGAAGAATCAGAAGAGCTTAAGTCTGGGTATAAAGTTTGGCTATTTACCATAGATATGAGATCATCGGTAATTTCAAAGTCATTACAACATTTAGATAAGCGTTTTAACGAGCATCTAATATTAAGCAGCGCATTAAGCATTTTAATTTTTAGTTTGTTCCTTAATTTAGTTTTCAGAATTTTCATGCCACTAAAAACTCTTTCAACCTCCGCGTTACTGAGTGGTAATACTAAAAAACTA
>JARSSU010031184.1:0-16477 GCA_029619165.1 Eurosta solidaginis
TATACAAAGTCCTTTCCAAAAAAATAAGATTCATAACACTAGTGTTACAAATGACTAATGGCAAAACACTTTTTATGATATAGATGGATTCTATCCTGAGATAAAATTCTATCGCAGATATAACTGTTGTAATAATGCTCTTAAATCAGTACTGGTCTGTAACAAATCTGTTCGAACTATATATATCTACATATAGTCAAACTAAACTGTTTTCAAACCAAACTCTTTTAAGTCAAATCAGGATTTGGCATTGATCGCCTTGTATGCTGATATGTATTGCATCAATATATGGGGGAAAAAAATGTTTAATATTCAAAAATTCATATCTCTAAAACAACGAGTTTTGGCTAATAGGCATTTAGCCAAATTAAAATATAAACTGTTCGCTCAATATAGAAAAAGTTTAAGCAAAAAAATAACTTTTTTTGAGATATTAATTTTTGAAAAAAGTCATAAATTTGTACTATATACGAAAAAAATATTTTTTTTTAAACTATATGCTATTTTTTATAAATTTTTTATATAAAGTAAATGTAATAACGAACATTTCAGAGAAAAAATTATTAGAATCGATTAATTCTTGACAAAGCTATTGACAGTTGAAAAATAGGTGAATAAAATATCGATTGCATTTTATCGAATTCAATTGCCGATAAATCCGAAAAAAAACTTTTATGAGGCAAAAAAAAACGTTTTTCATTATTTTAACCAAAGAACAACATATCGAAATCAAAAATCATGTTCCACGCGGACCGGTTGTCTTGAAATGGAATGAGCCTATCTTAATATATAAAAATCACGTGTTACTATGTTTGTCGCCGATGGACTCCTAAACTACTGAACCGATTTTGAATTTGTTTTGCACCCTGTATGTAGTTTGACCTAACTTAAAACATAGAATAGGTTATATCTCAGTTTATAGTCGTTTATACGTAATAATAAAATGTTACGTATACGCAGCGAAATCATATTTTCAGGTGGTGCGAATATACTTCCGTGTAATTGGTTGGTGTTTAATTAAATGACGTGCTTATCAATAAAAAATATTGTAACGAGTTTTACTGGAATTCCTCTTATTTGCAACCTTCTACCAACGTTCGAATCACTAAACTGTTGAATAAATAATTCCATTATTCAATAATGCAAAATGGCCTTTATTAAAGTACTTCACAATAACACTTATACTTCGCAACTGATAGCTTGCTTGATTCAAACTGATTGTCGTGCCCCTATTGTTGCTGCCTTTTATACTCTGTGATTTCTCGTTCGCATACTTCTAGGCGCTTCCAGAATTTACTTAGTTACTGCTGTAAAATTATAACTTCAGATGCACGTGCATAGCTTCTCATATGCGCGTGTATACGTGAGTAATACTTGCACAACTTATTGCCTTCTTTTGTGAGCATCTCAGATAAGATATATGCATGTGTTTGTGCGTCTTTTCTCCGCTGCTCGTATGGACAAATGGGTAGATATAATGATTGATTTGTTTATGTGCATACGAGTCACTGCTTAGTATCGGCTTAGAGATGATAGTACCCCTTAGTGTTGCTAGTATTCGTCACATCCCCTCCACCTAAGTCTTATCGTCCCGATCAGACAATTTTCCTGATCTAAACGCCGCTAGCATCTCCAAATGTACCACTCTTCTACTTCGTGGTTTCCCAATGGTTTTTATGCGGTAGATGGTGCCACTGATCTTCTTCACAACTTTGTACGGGCCTTCCCAACTGCACCGAAATTTGGATGGACACCTTTCTGCCGGTGAGGGTTGTATAACAGTACCAAATCTCCCTCCAGACACCTTCCGAATTATTGTTCTCATGGTAGCTGCCTTTCATCTTACTACTCATTATCCTGGATCGTTTCCCTCGCACTCTGTAGTTTGGCCAAAGAACTACTTTGTAGAGCTTGCTCTTAACGGATTGGCTTCACATAATCAGTATCGTTCCGACATTTCCCAACAGTAGTGCGCTTTGGCTTGAAACCACCCTTGCATTCTGGGAAATTCTTTCGTCCGTTTTAGTGCGTCCATTAGGGTTTTTCAATGCCAGTGTTTCTCTCGCAGGTACCTTCGGTTTTGAATTCTTTGGCCCATTCGTTCCATCAACCTTTTGCCCGATTTACTTTCCTTGACTTTTGTGGTCTTTGTCGAATCTCCTCTACCAGCACTCGCTTACTGCTGAACCCTTTCTCCAAACTAGAGTTAAGTGGTATATCCTGGTTCTCATAGCGCATAATCCTTCTCCGCATATCGATCCTGATGTCATGGTCAACTAAGAAGTCCACTCCCAATATGACTTCATCAACAATCTCCGCCACAATGAATTTTGTAGAACCATGACCTTCCCAGTTAAGACTTCACATATCACTTCTCCCTGGACTTGGTTATACTCGCCTGTGACCGTACGCAACCTTGCTCCAGGCAAGGGTTTTACTCTCCTGTTGACCAAGTTAGATCGGATTAAGGAATGAGATGCCCCCGTATCTACAGTCAGTACACGTTCTTTGCCATCCACACTCCCTCTGACGGTAAGACTGCTCGATTTTCTACCAATTTGCGACACAGATATCACAGGACATTCAATAGCTGGAGCTAGCTCTCGATCTCTACATCTTACTCGCTCTTGCTCATCCACTCCAGCTTTATTATTAAGACCACCCATGCTGTTGAAACCACTAGGATCAACATCGCAATTACGTGCAATGTGACCGGGGCTTCCGCTTTTGCGATCCTTTGAGCGCCTCCAATATTGTGTTCACCCAGTCTGGCCTTTCCACCTCCACACGGCGTGCTTTGAACACTGGCTTACACAGAAGCGATGCTGTTTCCTGAATCAGAGCATGTGATACCGCTTCTGCGAATGTAGGTTTTGGGTTTTGTGTATGTCGCTCGCTTCGTTTCGACATCCCGTATTCCATTAATAAAGCTCTGGATTTTTACCCTTTCGGTGTATTCCACGGGTCGCGTCCGCATTCGCTAAATGTGCAAGCCTTTCAACATCCGACGCAAATCCTTGCAATGTTTCACCAGCCTCTGGAAGCAGCTCAGTTACTCCATTTGGTATATCTGTCTCTTATACTCAGCTCCGCATCGTCTCTCTAGAGCGCCGATCATGCTTCATACAGTTCCGTTCGCCCTCTGGAATGGTTTGTAAGATCTCAGCTGCAGGCCCTTTCAATCCATGAACAGTGCAGCAACTTTATCTACAGCATTCCAGTTGTTCACAGTTTGCGGTCTTCTCAAACTGACGCTGAAACACCTGGAAAGGAACAGAACCGTCGAAGGATGGTGTTTTTACCTTTGGATTACTCGCTGAAACAGCCGGGCGATTAAATTGCAATTCCTGTATACGACCTCTCAAAGCATCCACCTCTGCCTCGAATTTTTCTTCAAACTGCATTGTTTTTGTATCTTGTGCCTCCAGCTTCGATGATACTCTTATCTCCTGCGCCTTCAGCTGCGAGGATGTGTGGGTCTCCTATGCTTTCAACTGCTCAGCCAACTGAGATGTCATATGTGTCTTCTGTTCTTCCAGTTGAGATGCCATATATGTCTTCTGTTCTTCAAGTTGAGATGACATTTGCGACGACATTTCTGAAATACGCGTTAGTGTCAACACTTGCCAATGGATTCGGAGTCTCTATCTTCTCTTCCATTTTGATCGCTGGCTCTTCCACATCAGAATAAAAGACATACTCGTCTACATCAATTCCTTGCGACTCCATTACATCTCGTAGCCGTGCTTGAAATTCGAGTTTAATGCCGGTTGTATTCAATCCACGCCTCTCCAACTCCTTCTTTAGTTGCTAGATCTTCAATTCACTTAACTTTGCCATGTCCTTGTTTTCCTCTGGAATTTATTCAACAATTCCCCTTCTGACACCAATTGTAACGAACTTACTGGAATTCCTCTTATTTGCAACCGTCTACTAACGTTCGAATCACTAAACTGTTGAATAAATAACTCCAATATTCAATATGCAAAATGGCCTTTATTAAAGTACTTCACAATAACATTATACTTCTCAACTGATAACTTGCTTAATTCAAACTGATTGTCGTGCCTCTACTGTTGCTGCTTTTATAATCTGTGATTTCTCGTTCGAGTACTTGTAGGCGCTTCCAGAATTTACTTAGTTACTGCTGTAAAATTCTAACTACAGATGCACGTGTATAGCTTCTCATATGCGCGTGTATATGTGAGTGACACTTCCACAATTATAATTGTCTACTTTTGGGAGCATTTCAGATAAGATATATGCATGTGTTTGTGCGTCTCTTCTCCGCTGCTCGTACAGACATATGGGTAGACATAATGATAGATTTGTTGATGTGCATGCGAGTCACTGCTTAGTGTCGGCTTAGAAATGATAGTACCCCTTAGTGTTGCTAGTATTCGTCACAATATTATAGCGGAATGATATTAAGTATATCCCATCGCCAGGGCCCGACGAGAGGAGGGGATGTGGGAATTATCCCCGGACCCCGGGATTTCTGAGGGGGTCCGCGATTTAGAGGTACTATGACATTTTTTTAATTCAGGAGAGTCTTTAGTTGTTCCATGTGCAATTTTTAAGCCGAATTTCAAAAGCAACGAAAATCTGCATTTCGTTTTAATATTATAGTGAAGTGTGAAAAATAAAAATCTATATATATAAAACGAAAGGCTGTTTGAAGAGATGCGTCCGTCGATTTTGTTCAAACTTTCACACAAGTTGCGTAAACCTCACGCGGTGGTTACTACATAGGTTTGGTTGCGATCGACGTACAGGGTCTCGAGATATAGGCCGAAACGTGGACCCGAGTACCCCTAGAATGTGTTTATAGAATATGGATAACAAATGAAAGCTATTGATGAGTGCTTTAGTAGAGGGTATTTTCATACCCCTGGGTGACTAGATCTCGAGATATAGGTCAAAACGTGGGCCAGTGAATGCCTAGACAGTGTTTATACAATATGAATATCAAATGAAAGCGGTTGATGAGTGCTTTAGTACAGAGTAATAATATATTATCTATAGACGGACTGGGACTGGGATTAGGACTAGGACTGGGACTGAGACTCGGAGTGGGACTGGGCCGGGACTGGAATAAATTACATACCACCCTCTGGGACAGGCAATAAGGGATGCAGAAGAATGAGACGAAATTGAGAGAAGAGAAAAGAGAGAAGGAGATTGAGAAATAGATGGAATGAGACGACGATGGAGATAGATGACGCGAAAAAGACGGAGCGAGGAGTGAATAAAAGGATTAGAAAAAAGTGAAGAGGGGGGGAGGGCAGAGTTTAGACGGAAAAAGCTTATTAAAATGTGTGCAGATAGGCAAATTTAGGGCAGAACAACGTCTGCCGGTTCTTCTAGTATCTGTGTGTATATTACGCTTTTACCAAAAATAGTTAAAAATAGCTAGAAGCCGTTTTCTACATAACTATGAAGACAATCAAAATAAGCTGCATGCGCAAGTACTAACAGATACATGTGTACATATACGTATATGTGCATATTTTTTGTAAACTATTGAAAATTTTTTTTGATTGCCATTTGCTAGATTTACAAGAAATTTCAACACACCTAGCATAAACAACTTCGCCTGGTCGTAAAAACACACTGGAAAAAACTGCAGGCACGCCAAACTGCTTTACTGAGAACTGTCACGGGATGTCTTTTTATGACCCCTGAAAATAATATACAAAGTGAGGGTAAACAGCGCGATATTAAAGAGCGAACTAAATGCTGAACAGACAGGTTTTGCTTGCTCGCCTGCAACAGGATTAAGGGAACATCTCATTTCATTCGGAAAAGCATAAGGAGGCTGTAATTATTAAAAAAATTATTTAAATAAAAAAAAATAATAATTAACACACAATCGGTAAACGCCTTTGTCAGAAAGCGTCCGGTGAGTCCCTTTATCAATTTACACTATCGTACCCTTGCTGAAGAAGAACGCTAACTACCAAGGGAGACAATTTGTGGGAGGGACGCAACAAATTAAATGGGTTACACTAAAATGACAGCCCTTGGTCGGGGAAAATCCCGAGCCGCTCCGATACATATAACCGGCTGCCTTGGGAAGGTAGAGGATATTGATGACAATTTGTGATCGGTTCGCACATATTGGATGGTGCGAATCACTGCTACAACAAAAACAACAACCAAGGGAGACACGAGTCACCCCTGGCCCAACTTCGTTCTGTGGATACTGTAACGGTTAAACTCTTACACGTCCAGATAAACGCCGACATACGTAATCTGTGTCCTGCATGCGATATGTCCCCACATAAGACCAACCATCTTCCCCACTTGCCCATGGTCCACCTCTGTTGAAACTGCTAGTTTCCTTAGAGTCCCATTAGAGGACTTTGTTAAGAATTTTTGTGTGGTCGCACCCATTGGAGAAGCACTGTTAACACAACAACAACAACATGGTCATATTTCATTGGTCCGTACAATGGCGATGATCCCAGCGTTTGTCCTTTCGAGGACAATAACAAATTTTCAGGACAAACCGTATGACAGCAGTACACACAAATAAGTTGTAACACATTAGCGGCCTCATATAAGGTGTATCCACGAGTATTTGTACAAAAACGTATGCTTATGTATGTACCTACATTAATCTGGGTCGATGTGTATGGACGAAAGTTAACGCATACCCCAAAAAATAATTTTCGAGCCTGCAAAAAAAAATGACAAAAAAAAACGACCAAAAAACTCCCCAAAGCCCAAAAAATATTTTTTCTTCTTCAAAAAACTGTTGTTAGACGTTGGCGATAACAGTTTTTTGAAAAAAATATTTTTTGGGTTTTGGGGAGTGTTGTGGTCGTTTTTTTTTCTTCATTTTTTTTGCAGGCTCGAAATTATTTTTTTGGGTATGCGTAGTGGAACTTTTTTCCTAAGCCCAAAACCTATCGAAAAATCGATGGCGCGATATAGGTTAATAAATCGACCCAGTCTAACCTACATATTTTTTATCTAGGTTTAATATTTTTGATTGTTTTGCAATTGTGTCGCTAATGACAATCGGTCAGTAATTGTCCCAATGCATAGCGGAAAACAAAATGAAGGACACAACGAAAAGACAATGCCTGAAAGCCAACTGAAGCTTAACTAAATAAAATAAAAAACTCAAATGATTGTCTCCAATCAAATAATGTGTGCTTGTTTGCACACGCACTTAATTCGAATAGGAGGAGGTGGAGACAGGCGAACTGAAGACACACACATGCGTGTTGAGATTATTTATTATGCATGCATACATGTGTGTATATATGTACATTCTTACATACATATGTATAAATATGCGTGTGGTATATTGCGTCTTTTGCAATTGTCCAAAAAAATGTCCTTTTGCGTTAACTCACACGCACAGAATAGTGCACCTGTCATGTCCACATAAATGTAGAGTGAGTTATATTTAATTGGGTGATTAGCGTTCCCACATATTACATAGGTAGGTAGGTAAGTGGGCATATTAATAATGTCACCAATGACACGGCTTTGCTTATAAATAAACCATGTTGAAACTATATATATACATATATATATATGCACATATATGGACTTAATTTTGTTAAATTTTGTATCCGATTTTTATATCAGAAGTCGCTTTAGTTGACGTTTCGACTTTTCGACAAATTTGTCACAATATGGGCAAGTCCTGGTAGCGGACGCGGCATTAGCACTCATTAAACCTGCATAAAAGGAAATACGAGTAGCGACTGAACGGGTATTATAATGTTTGGATAGCATTCCATAAAAATTTTGGGTAACTCAAACATTTAGCACTTATATGTATGTATATTGAGTCGATACATATCCAATCTGCCCTAAGTCCACCATAAGCCAATTTTGGAAAACGACGGTTCTTTCTTTCTGCGTAATATAATTTATGTAGCTATTGCAAAAATTGTATAAATGTTTACTTGATAAGCATGAAACCATTTAGCGAAGAAATAACAAAGAAGAATTAAGCCGTGTTTGAAATAAATATTATGGACTTAGGTGGAAGGAAAATTGGGCAGTTTTGAAAAGCGCAATAATTAATTATTAATAATAATATTATTATTTTCCTTTTTGCTTATTCGATGGCAAAATTTGAAAACACCCGGTTTTTCATCAATTTTCCTTTAAACACACTTACTTTTTAACCGTTCAGCTGTGAAAAATTCGTAAATTATGTTAACAAGTAAAGGTGTCTAAGTTCGGGTGTAACCGAACATTATATACTCAGCGTGAGCTTCAATTGTACATTTCATTTCAGATAAATTACTTTTCTACATACCACGTGACACCGCCCGTTTAAAAGAAAAATGTCTCCCCATTTCCTCTTACAGTAAACTTGATAAGTGAAATATCATTGATTCAAAACTATTTTTTGCTAAGTTATAGCTTATTATTCTAGTCTACGACCCTTTTAAACTTGTTTTATATCTAAGTTGCCGTGGTCTTTAACCGATCCCGTCCATTTTTACTAGAAATATTTCTGCTATAAGGAAAATATGTGTACACAATTTCATTACGATATGTTAACTTTTCTTCAAGTTATGGCTCCCGAAACATAGAAAATTGCTTAGTCATAAAAGGGGCGGTGCCACGCCCATTTTTAAAATTTGAAGTTTTTCCTATTTATTGTTATAAATCCACTTGGGAAATGAAATACCATTGATATAAAGCTCTTTTTTGCAAAGATATAGCTTATTTTATTCGTCCACGACCCTTTTAAAAATCTTTTATATAAAAGTGGGCGTGGTCCTTAACCGATTTCGTTAATTTTTCTTCAAAGCATTCCTTATAGTAAAGGCAACTCTATGCCGAATTTTGTTACGATAGGTTTAACGATTTTTGATTTATGATTAATAATATTTGTAAAATTGATTTTATCACAAGTGGGCGGTGCCACGCCCATTTAAAAAATTTTTTCAAATTTTTATCAAGAGTCTCAATATCAGCCCACACGTCAAATTTCAACATTCTATGTGTATTATTTACTAAATAATCAGGTTTTTTGTGTTTTCCAAAATGTTATATATATAAAAAGTGGGCCGTGGTTATCATCCGATTTCGCTCATTTTCAATACCAATCTATTCTGGGTCCAGTTAAGCTCGTGTACCAATTTGGTGAAGATATCTCATATTTACTCAAGTTATCGTATTAACGGACAACGGACGGACATGGCTCAATCAAATTTTTTTTCGATCCTGAGGATTTTGATATATGGAGTCTATATCTATCTCGGTTTCCTTTATTCCTGTACAACCAACCGTTATCCAATCAAAGTTAATATACTATGTGTGCAAAGCACTCTGAGTATAAAAATACAATAGCAGGGCGCACTACGATAGGCTGAAATGGACTTAAGTAATTTTTATTTACAGTTTATGGTAGGACTTAGTCAGGTCATGTCATTATATGTATACCGCAATAAAAATCTCGAAAAATTTCATATGTGGACTTAGGCATTTTCGATATGTATCGACTCATAAAACCATATATGTATAATGAGGTTCGGACGCGGCAAGAAATGGAAGTAATTTTTTAATGCTTGTGAATGTATGCAAAACTTGACAAAGCTAAGGAGAAAATTTACAATGCTTCAGTGAGAGACTGAAGGTGAAGGAAGACCCTATGACCCTGGATTTACGAAATCTGAAACATCTTTCCAAAACGCTGGATATAAGTTTAGTATAAAATAAGCGAAAAACTTGAGTTTTTGTATTTTGAGTAAACGTTTTCTTTACTAATTTGCTATGTACAAAAGAGTAGTAAGTAAGAGGCCACAAATAATTTTGCTATAAACCAAATATACACTGAACGAACAAAAAATGAAGTTTTTATAATACGGCTAGACCTTCAACTTTATCAACTGGTCTTGAGCTCATCAAATGTATAAGAACTTGCAGGTTATTATGATTTTTTCAGGAAGTTTGTGGGACAATATTTTAGCCCCCTTCACCTCTTTTGAAATGTCAAGTAAATATACAGATAGATAGAACGCGTTCTTAACTGATTCAGTTGTACATAGGTACGACTGCAGCGAAAATGGGAAACTGTGTGACTGTCTGAAACAGTCGCTACCTTTGACTAATATTTTAATTCTCAGAGTTAAGCACTCTTGGTACAAATGTGGCTACAAACTGTCCCGCTCTACATCCCATTAACATCGGAAACTGTCGTTTTTCATAACTGTTTACCATTTTTTTCAGCAGGGTTTGAAATTATATATATGTCATAGCAATTCCTTTTTTATTGGAAAATTATGCAAAAGATCGAAAGCAAAATAGTGTGAACGGGGGAAAATATGACGGGAAACTTGTTAGCATTAATAAGCTTTCTTTTGGAGCCCATACCTCATGGATATTGTAGTGCTCTCAGGGCTAATACCGCTGCTACTGCCTGGTGTATCGAAGTAAAATAGGTCATCTATACTTAACCTATATAAAACTATACTCAAGATGACTCCCGACAAGGACCACTTTTGTTACCAGTGTGATACCCATATTGTTTGAAGTTATACGAGTCCACATTTTGGTTTATAATTCAAGGATGTTTCTAAACTAGAGTAACAGTTAGAACCATTCACCGCTCTACATGATGATTTTCGAAACCATATCATTGTTATTGATGTCATTACAAACATGTCGGTCACTGTATATTCGCGTTATTTATATGTTTGCGCCCTACTAACTACTAACGACTTTTTATACGTATATGTACCAAAATGTTTAAATATGTATTGAAGCCTAAATTACTTTTCTAACTACCAAAATTTGTATTGAAAGTAGAGTTTGACGAAGGACGAGTAGGTGGTGAAGAAAATTATAGTGAATTGGTAATTTCGTATTCTTTGCGAATGCCCCTTTATTGAGTACAAAGTACGGAAATATGTTTAAGTACGCCTTATATATTGACACGAATCGTCAATTGGTGATTGCCAGGTTTAGACACGAATTTTTAGTAGGTGGCAATTGTAGCAGATGTGGTGTTGGCTTTTTGTTATTTTTTTCTTTTTTTTGGTAATCGTCAAAGTGGTTTTGGAGTCAATTAATAATTCATGTATGACATACATGTTGGTCTTCGATTTGCGGTTTGCGCACGCCAAACCTAGTTGTTACACCCCCTTTCCCTCTTTCCATTTATTGGCTTACCTTGTTGCGTATATATGTACATATGTAGACTAGAGTGGCCCTTCGTTGCATGGAGCAAAAAAGAGTTTGGATTTTCGATCTCAACTTTTACAAAAATACGAATAACGCAAAAAACGAATATATAGAAAGTCTTAATGCGCAAGGAGCTTGAAGTCTTGAAAAAGTACGAATTTTAAACACTTCATAATTTATTTAATAATATGGGAAAATTTAAACAACTTGGCATCAGGACGGACAAGGCGACAGCTGTTTCGATTATACCTTGTAAATCTCTTCAAAGCCTTTTCTCCCGGGAGTGGGAGTCGAACCCGCACTCCTACGATAGTTGAAATGGTTATAAACGCATTCAGCTACGTCATGCCTTAGTTGTTGTAAATTAAACATTTAAATTGTTCATATTCCTTTATCCTAGAAACGTTTACTCCTTTTCAAAGCAACTTTTATATCTTCAATTTCTTGTTTTTTTTTAATGACTTCAATCTTATACTATACAAACACACACCAAATTGGCAATTTATACCATTTTGGCAATTTATTACGCAATTTATCATATAATAAATTGTAATAATAAATTGCCATTTAAAAAAATTGCGTAATAAATTGTTTCAGACTGCAAAAGCAACCTTGTAAAGTGTGTTTATTGAGTAGATTTAAAAGGAAGTTTTGCGAATGGCTCAACTATATGGTTGGCTCATCTTATCAGTTTATTTTATTTTTTTCATTTCACTGGAGTAGGAGTGTCAAAAGAAGATGGCAAACTCAAAATAAAACCAAAACATTGAACACATTTTCTTACAACACACAAAAATGTCAAAGTTTTATGTTTTCATCATTCCATTCGCCTAATACCAACACGCACATTTTGACAGTCTGAACAAAAGTATGTTGTTGCTGTAGAGATGAGCCAACCAGCTACCAAATTAATATTGTGTAAGCTAAATTGGGTTGCATGAACACCACTCAATTTATATCGAAATTGCCTCATTTATTTTTCTCTTTGAACATAGTATTAGAAATCAATTAATCAATTAATAAAAAAACTACAGACTGAAATATAATATGAATGAAAACAGATTTCCTTCATCCATTGTACAGAAGAAGCAACACCCGTCACGAAAAGAGTTCTCAAAATTAAACAGAAGTCGATAGCGTTTTGAAAACATGCACGTTGTTTAGAATGAGCTACATACCTGCGTTAACGAATAATTCGTAAAAAATCATAGTAAAAAGTTGAAAGTTTGCGCGTATTTTGAAACCTTCGCGAATGAGAATTGGAGCACATGTGGAAAATAAGGACCACCCTAATGTAAACATGTATGTTTCTTAACAATTGCGGTCACGACGTCAAATGACGTTTTTCAATTTCGGCAATCATCTATGTAGTCAAACTTTACCGAATAATTTTATTTGTTTTTTTTTCTCTATTGGAGTGCGTGTATTTCGTGGGAGTTAGATATGCGAAATGGGTGGCGAGGACTTAAGACAAATTCAGTGCTAACATCTGAAGTAAATTACGCATTTACTATTTATTTAAAAAGAATAAACTTGAAACGTACATTATACTTTCCAGCCCCATAAGCGGGCAGTTCACCTGCAAATTACTCTTATTGGTCAAAATTTAAACCAAACCAACTAAGCGTGTCTAAGTTCAGGTGTAGCAAACATGAAAAAGTCAGCTGGGAGCTTTTTTCCTATGATGTTGTAGCTTCAGTTTTGACACAAAGTATTTTAAAAGTGGGCGTGCTTTTAATCGTTTTGCACACTTTTATTGAAAATATTCTTATTTTTAAAGGAAATAAGTAAACGTAGACTTTTCACGATAGGTCAATTCTTCTTGCAGTCATCGCTCCCGAAACGAATAAGAATGCTTAAATAGGCCGAGAAGACGAAAAATGTTGTTTCCGCCGTGGTGTGGTAGTAGCGTGCGCCGCCTCCCACACCGAGGGTTCTGGGTTCAACACCCGGACTAAATAACATCAAAAATTTAGAAACAAGTTTTTTAATTAGAAAAAAAATTCTAATAGGGGGTCGGACCTCAGAGTGATTTGACGGAACACTCCGAATGTATTTCTGCCATGAAAAAATCTTCTCAGTGAAAGTTCATCTTCTTTGTAGATGCCGTTCGAAAGTCGGTCCGGTCGCAGGGAAATTAATATGAGCACGACGCAAATGGAAAGAGAAGCTCGGCTCAAAATCTCTCGGAGGTTATGGCGTCTTCATTCATTTTTCAAATTTGAACATAACCTCTGTACAAATTTGTTTGAGGAACAAAATTAAAAAGGTGGAGCGCATGTTGCTGACTTATTAAAGATTATATCGAAGTCTATTTATTGCATATAGACTATTAATTCGTCTATGGTCCATTTAAACTTCTTCTATATAAAAGTTATACCTTTTCGTAAAAATCTTAGGCGGATCATCACCTTTCAAACCTTTTTATTGCGTGCACCATTTGGTCGGATGCGTACGATAAGTGACTTCAAGAACAAGATTTTCGTTTCCGAGTAGGACTTTACTTTTCAACTGCCTAACTATCCAAATTAGCATTTATGGCAAGAGTGATTCTCGCTGGACGTCAAAGCTTATGTGGTTCTTTGTGTTAATGCACGTTCCCAATGAACGAAGTTTTGGCTTAATTGCGAAGGCGCAAATGCGCTGACTTTTTGCTTGATGTCAGCAGGTACACTTAAAAAAAGTCGATGAAAATGTTTTCCCTGTTACGGCGTTTTTCCGGCCACTACATCTGCGCAACGAAACTTTATAGTTATTGTGGTTAACATCGATAATTCTTGACCTTCTTAGGTAATATCTTTCGCTAGAAAGTTAGAAAGTCCTTAGCAGTTTTTGTAAAACAACTACATTCATAAAATAGTTTTATCCTTGAATAAAATTTACATAATTGTCAAACAAGACAAATCACGCAAAATATGGAAAGCGTAGGCTGAGTATATTACAATGAATTATCCCTAAGGAGATTCGGGACGAAATACGTGCAGACGACCACAGTACACTCAGAGAAAAAATCGTTCTAAAACGAACGAAACCACGTTCAAAATTAAGAACATTCATTGACAAAGCCTCGTGACCAAGCCATCGGTTTTAAGAACAGTCTTCCAAGCACAACCGTTCGTATTTTATGACCAGTTGATATTGATTTGTGAACCTTCTCTGTTCATTTCAAGCACTACTTGCTGATTTAAGATTTTGCGTTCTCTCACGCTTCGAGAACATTGTGATTGTCGATTCAACATTTGTACGGTCTAAATTCAAGAACGGTTTGTGCAATCATCTTTGGGGGAGTGGGAAGGTAATTTTTTCAAGTAGCACCCCATATTCATCTATTTATTGTCATTTTTATAAAGAATATTAATACAAACAAATTATTATTACAATTCCAAACAGTTTGACAAAACGCACAATATGCATTTTTTATATATTTCTCTTCTCACAGAATTTTCTTATTTGATGATGCAATCGAAATATATATTTAAAACATTTCATATAACAAGTTGAGAATTACCTGTGCATATGTGAATGGAGCGCTTGAAATGAAAATAAGAGTTACAAAATAGAATATATTTTTTTTAAAGAAAATTCAGAGTTGGACGGCAATCGATACTCGCGCCACACGATCGACAACCGCAACATCATAGCCACTGGGCCACTACAACGGCTTGGTAGCTCGTGCCAAATGTTGTATTTACCATTGTAGTGCACACGATTGTAACGTTTCTTTTTTCTTGACCTTATCCAGAACATGTTCTTAATTTAAGAACATTGTCTCATTAATAGAACATTCTGCTCATATTTTATAAGTCCAACGTTCTCTTTTCGAGAAATGGTTGTGCAGTTCAAGACAAGGTTGTTGTTTTGTGAGGAACAGGTCGTTCGTTTTTCAAGAGAGAAAAAAGTAGAACATGAAAGCTTGAATGAGTCCGTGGTGCTAGATTTTAGAACCGCATTTTCTCTGAGTGTAAGGCACTGAACGCTTTATAGAAAAAAGAACCCATCGTCATGAATATTTTTCGACAGACATTTAAAACTCTCCTGAAACTTCCGCGGAATTCATGAAGAGTATAAACATGAAAACTGTTTATCGTCACTGGTCGCACCGTCACCGTTGAGGTAAAATAATAAGATCGTCCTTGTCGTAGCATAAGACGTCTCCCATTAAGCTGGTTCGGAAAAAAACTCGCTCTCGAAACGACTGTGAGATGAGTTATGTTCTCGGACTACAGCGAAATAAATATATTTATTATATATAAGTGCGTTAATTGCGCGATCTTTTACTTTGTAAATATCTTTTAAGTTGCTTGAGGGCCTGGTTAGCCCACAAAAATACAAAACTATGGATTCATGCGCTTCTTAGTGAACGGCCTCTCTTTAATGCAGCCAATGTAG
This sequence comes from Eurosta solidaginis, assembly GCA_029619165.1. Classification (NCBI taxonomy): domain Eukaryota; kingdom Metazoa; phylum Arthropoda; class Insecta; order Diptera; family Tephritidae; genus Eurosta; species Eurosta solidaginis. Next base: position 15,553 of record JARSSU010031184.1, read on the forward strand.
GCGTGGATTCTAGGCGCAACACTCACCGTTTAACAGAACAACGCTAAGCAACTACACGTTTTATGCGTACACCCATACATTAAGATATATATTAATTTAAGGCGCGATACCTCGAGGAGATCTACTACGCCGAGCTATCCCTTCCGATTTGCGTCGTGCTCCTCTGATTTTCCTACAATTGGCCGACGGGACCTACATGTTTTATGCCGACTCCGAACGGCATCTGCAAGGCAGATGAGTTTTCGACTGAGAGCTTTTCATGGCAGAAATACACCCGGAGCGCTTGCCAAACACTGCCGAGGGGCGACCCGCTTAGAAAAATTTTCTTCTAATTGAAAAACCTTATTTCTAAAATTTTGATGTTGCTTGACCGGGGTGCGAACCCAGGGCATACGGTGTGGTAGGCGGAGCACGCTACCATCACACCACGGTGGACGTCCCATACCGATTACAATACGGATAATTCTTCACATTTACCTCACGCAGTTGGATCCAATCTTCCTGTGTTTTTTGGAATTTTACAACGCTTCGCGAACCTTACTGAATGAATTTTATTTTGCATAAATCATGGCATCGTTCCCTGTCCCAATTTACGTTTTCGTAATACCAGTTAGGGTACTGGGTCGCTTTTTTGTGCGAGAAGCGGTTTTCACTAGCGATGGACCTTCAACTTATTTTTCCTCAGAGACGCCTGCACCGGTTGCAATTCTATTTGATGTTTTACTACGTTTCAGCTCCGTGAAAATTTCTGTAGAAGTTTAATCTGTTCAGAGGCTATGCTTGGATAATTCCTATAAATTACGTTTAGTGGCCTTTCGTGTTCATCCAATTCCAGAACGAGCGGATAGTTCACCGATTCTACATATTCATGCCACATGTCCTAAAGGTGATACTTGTTAATGCACACGCCTAGCTAATTCACATA
>JARSSU010031186.1:2500-33051 GCA_029619165.1 Eurosta solidaginis
CTATCGTGTTTACAGACGGACGGACAGACGGGCGGACGGACATGGTTAAATGAATTTCTTTTTTCACCCAGATCATTCTGATATATAGAAGGCTATATCTATCTCGATTAGTCTATGCTGTTACGGATTACCGTAATGCAAAGTTAATATACTCTGTGAGCTCTCCTTAGCTGAGTATAAAAATTGCAGTATGTCCAATATTACTGATGTATGTAACTTTGGACTACAATGCACTACTTTTAATGGAAAGAAATCAGTTGCATACTTTTTGGCGGGCATGTTGGCGTTTATGTTGTATTTTTCCATACCGCTTCACGCACGTTTTTCACATACGTGTTAAGGGCTTCCGTTGCCGACATTCAGGCGTCGTTGTCACTACTGCTATAGCTGACTACTTCCGATGCATTCATCAGCTTGCAAATTGTGAAGCAACTTAATTTTTTTATTTTACAATTTGTTAAAAACGGGTTTTCTCCAACAACTTCGCATATGCAATTTTTTCCGTTGTTGTTATATTTCATTAAATTTCTTTTTACCTCCTCGAAATTGTATAAACTTTGAAGCATCAAGTATTAACTTACCTCTGATCGTATTCAAGGCTGACTGCTTCATCATCATATGTTTACGTTTAATAAATACCATGGCGCCAAGTGAAAGCATCATCATAGCCAAGAATGCGCCAAGTAGTATAATGAACCAAGGTTGGGTGAGCACGTCATCGACATGATCCTGATTGATGGGGTAGCTGTGTGTGGTTTACATATAGTTTGGAATTAAATTAAATAAATTAATATATTTTATTGATGAAAGTAGCTTAAGGTTATAAATCGTACGAAAGTAAAGTTTACAGCAACGAACAGAAAAATAGCAGTGGCAGGTTAGGTTAGGTTGACCTTTAAATAATTCCAGGCATGCTTAACCAACGAACCGATATCATTTCGTTACGATAATTAACGTTAATAAATGAAACGAAATGACATTGTTTCGTTTATTAACGTTAAGAACGTCAAATTAACGAAATGATTTTGTTTCGTTTTCTGCCATATCAAAACGAAATCAAATCGTTTATGTTGATTATTAATTTCAAACTATGCTGGCAATGCTATATTATACATTTTGATGGCGGAGTCATTAAAGGTGAAAGCATTAGCCAAACTGATTGCAACTTTTCTCATGAATTTTGACAGTACGACAGTACGAACATTTTGACATTACCACCAACGAATTACACAAGCAAATTGCATGGAGTTTGTGTGTATGTTCGCTCGCTGTTACCGCCTTACGTCTTCACCATGGCTATAGCATTGCCAGCACAATTCAAACATAAGTATCACGTTTTTGTTAACGTTTTTAACGTTAACGAAAGCTTTTCGTTTCGGTTGAAAACGAGATACAATTTATCTTGATAATTTCTTTATCGATAATATTTTGAAGTGTTTCAACGAAAACGGTGGAAATTTTTTGATAAACGATTAGCATAGGTGCATATCTGAATAATTCAAACTACTTCAACACCTAAAAGTATGCAGATATTTTGGGAGTAAATTTGAGAGTTTCAAATTCAAACGGTCCGTGACAACCTCATATAGACTGAGTAAGTCCATAGTGTTACCAGAAATAAGTTCAACGATCAAACTGAAAACAACTATCAAAAACCAGGACTTATATTATGAAATAACTGCGTTTTCTTGGCAAGTGCTAGAAGCTTTCTAGGACCTATGCCACTTGCTGCTTCTAGATCTGATAGCTGTAGCACTGCTTATAACTCAAGTCGTTGCCTGGCGTTGGCGATTGTCATCAAATTCAGTCAGTTAAAATCTTCTTTATTTTCGGAAAAAACTCAATGAATTTTGTAACTGAAATAATGCAAATTCGATAGAATTTCACGGAAATTTCGACCTTTTTATTTGGGGATCTTTGAGTTTTTTTGAGTATGCAGTTTTGTAGACTATTAGGTTTAGTATAGAAAGGTAAAAGTTATAAATTATTAAAAATTTTCATAAATTTTTTAAAATTTGTTTCCGAATCGTTTTTATGAATTCCGGCCCTTCGTAAAAAAAGTATCAAAAATAAATGCGAAATTCGACAGACCTACTTATAAAAATTTGAGAGACCAAAATATCAAAGTTTTCTCGAATTTCTTCGAAAACGTTTTTGAAATTGGTTGCATAGTTTCAGTTATAAGATTCAAAAAAAATCAATTATCGAAATAAAGAAAAAGAAGAAGTGACGATATTTCAAAAAATTTCCATTGCCAATCTTTTGTTCGCTGCTGCATATATTACAGTAAAGAAAATCATATTTATGGAGGCATATATAAACTATCTTAAGTATGTAATGTACGAGGGTGTAGAAAAAGTAGCTTATTTATGATGTTTTGTATCTTTTCTAAGCTCTCTTTTAGCTAATTAAATAAAGTAACTCACCGTTGATTTATGAATGGATCCAAACGTTTTGTTATAGGATCCAAGCGCAGCGTTGCCGGTGAACAATATGGTCCAATTCCTGCATTATTTCCCGCTGCCACACTTACTGTATACATAACGCCCTCAGTTAAGTTGGCTAACACCAAAGTTGGTGATGCTGAGTCAATCGTGACATTTGTAAGTATGCGTGAGAAAATTATGCGCCGTATCAATGCCACGCACAATTACGTGATAGAATAGTAAAACGCCTGTGAATTAGGAAGGAGAAGAATAAAGTTGTTGTAGAAATTTTCGTTAACCTTAGACGTCTCAAGTTTTTACAAAAATTAAAGTTAAAGTTAAATTCACATACCATGCTGTGGTTTCATTGCTGGTGCTCTCCATTTCAAAAACACTGCAGAAGAGTTAAGCAGTACAGCTTCCATACCGAAAGGTGTTTCGTTTATAACTGAAATAAAAAATTATTATTTTTGACAAATTATAATAGTAAGTAGATAACACTTAGTTGTAAAAATAGGGCGTGAATTGCAATTTTGACAGTTATTTTTATTTTCCACTGGGATCCACACAATCAAAGAGTTTGGTTTATTTTTTAAGCCTAGCAAAGTTTACTCCTTTTAAGCATCTTCTAAGATATTTTGGTGTCAAATTTAGTCCAGGCACTGAAAAATATTATTTTCGATGAAAAGTTTAAAATTAAGACCCAAAAAGTTTTCCACGTGCCGAGTCTTAAACTTTTTTGGTCTATATTATAAGATATTAGAGGATGAACTCAATTTTTGATATTTTTGGGTTTAAATTTAAGTCGAAAATTTAAAAATTTTTATTATTTATGAGTGGTTTTAAATTAAACCCAAAATACTTACATTTTTAACTAGTAGAGTACTAATTTTTAATATTTTTGGTTTAAATTCAAGACCAATTAGTGGTTTAAAATTAAAACCAAGAAGTTCTGCCAGTTATTCACTAAACTCTTTTACTTCCGTTTTCACCCATAAAACGTAAACGGTATGAACCAATTTTGGTCTAAAATTTAGATTAGAGTGGTGCGAGTACCAGGGCACTTAGACTCATAGGGGTCCCGTTGGATTACTACGTCGATCTTTCCCCTACTGGATTCACAAAATCTCAGAAATATCTTAAGATACAAATTAGTCAGCCAAAGCGAAGAATAATCATACAGGAAGTGCTAAGCTGTTTCTAACTCCTCGATGAAAGTGCAATAGATGTGCCCCCTTTTGGAAGTTCGCCAGCCATCTTATTTTCCGGTATATCCGAGGCTGAAAACGATCGCAAAATAGGACCTGGTATCGGAAAGATTTCGGCGCAAGAAGAATGCAGTCTGAGTCGAAAATGAATCTGGCTGAAAAAAAAATCGCTGCTTTTTCGATAAGAATTCCGGCATAATAACCAAACCGAATCGAGCAGTATAGATAGCAAAATTACCAGCTTCAATAAACTAAGCGCATAGATTAAGCAAACTGTTCTGGAAAAAATAACTTTCACAATAGCATAAGAAAAAATGTCAAAAAAGCTTGTAGTAGAGAGGAAAATAATTAGAATTTTAAAGTCTTATATGCCTTTAAATCAATTTGTCTGCCAAACAAGCAGGAATGAAATAAGAATAGAACACAGAGATACGAAAAAACATATCCCCAGCGGGTTAGGGGGTTCGAATATGCCCACGGTAGGTATGCCTGTCGTAAGAGGTGACTAAAATACCAAATAGATTCAAGGGGTTGGGTAGCGCAACCCTTTCAGGTTGCCAGCGCAATATATAGCTACTCCAAACCCAATTGTCAACCTCACCTATCCGTGGCGAATCCTGTTTCATTAACAGCCGAGGCTCTGGCGACCCCGAACTCCTCATGGATCTAGGAGGTGGGAGGGCGGGATGGCCTAGAAGGTCTCATGTGGTCATAACAAATCGTTGCCGAGATGGTCGGCCTTGGTACCGGAACTCACAGGACCTGCATCCGGCAAATGACCAATAACATCGATAGCACTCCCCAAGGCATTCGGGCGATAAGGACACTCTTATCGCTAAAACAACAACAACAACATAAGAAAAACATTTGTTCTTAACGAAAAACGATTACTCTTACTTTTTCAAGCAAAAAAAATTATTTAACAAAATAATAATCTTGTGTGTTTGTATGTATCTATATTTACGCATTCCCAGTAAGAAAACCAACCAGTTGTAAGCTACCTTCAACTATCATGAGTCCCAAGGCGACTAGTTCAGCAACTGTATTTTTCCATACTGTTTAAATTGAAAAAAGAAAACAAATATCGTAATTCAATTACGATTGTTTCACATAGGAGAAGTTATGCGATCGAGCCATATTGCTATAAATGAAAAGAAATATTGCGATTTTTGGAATTCGTTGTACAAATGGGGAACCATTTCGGACTAGTATTTTAATTTTATTAAAAAATTTTCATATTTCTAGCTTGTTTAGTATTTCATTGCAGTGTACTTAAAATAATTTTTTACTGTCACTTTAAAAGCGTTTTCCTATTTATAATGCGCGAATATTTTATACTTGATGTGAACATATGTCAAGAACTGAGAAAGTGAACAAACAAAACACGTGTAAATCATATGGCACGAAGGGAAAATTAATTGTGATTTTAGTATACAAATTGTGATATGTTATTTGAACAAAAATATGCATGCAGGTGTATGCTCATGTCGAAGGAGTATTCCCCAAAAGCCAGCTGGCAGCGGCCAAGCGGGAAAACCTGGCTGAGCTAGAACCACAAACGAGTAAGTGAGTTTGCAGGAATTTTATGGCAACGTTTGCAATTTTCTAACTCATTTCACTAAGCCATTTTTGTCTGCTGTTAATTTTTTTGTATCAAAAGCTTTATATTTGTTTGTCTGTTGTTTTTTTTTACTTCCATTGTCTTTTTACACGTCTTGCACTCATTATTATGCATTTACTCTGTATGTATGTATTTGTGTATGCAAAGAAAGAAAAAGGAAAGTAAAAGGCAAATTGTAGCTAAGCAACGCCAAGCAAAGCAATTTCTATTTAGATAAACAAACGAATGAAGTAGGCATGGTAGGTTGTATACAGGTAACATCAGGGATTACAAATAACTGTAAGTTATTAGCAAATTGCAAAGGAAATAAAAATGTTTAAAAATACCTTTCATTTACCGTGCAAAAGAAAAAAAAACTAACTGTTATTTTCGAGCGAAATAAAAAACATAAAAAATTTATGTTGTTGGCTGAGTGAAATAAATAAACTCAAGAAAGTCTGTTATTTAACGAGCGAATTAAAAAACTAAAAAAATTACTCTTATTTACTGAGCAAATTAAAAAACTGAAAAATAACTGTTAGGCCGTCAGTTAATGAAGAGAGTATTGCTAAATACATTCCTTTTCACTTCCGCATTGCTTCCTCGCAAATTAGCTTGGTTCAATTTGACTAAGAGAGATGTCGATGTAAACTCTCTGGTGAGAGTCTCATTTAAAATTCGTGTGTTTGCATCTGACTACAGCAAACTTTTTAACGCTGCGCTGTGGCCTACCAACGCAATTATTAAACCCTTCCATTTTTTCCGAAGCCCGGAGGAAATCCTGTAGTGTCGTAGACTTAACTAATTCCCTAAACAATTATCTTAACGAGCAACTGCCTCAAACTTTGTCAGACAATACCACTCTCTGTATTTATTATCAGAATGTTAGGGGTCTTAATCCTAAATTAGTGGATCTTTTCGTACAAAGTTATGACTTCAGTTACGAAGTTATGATTCTTACTGAGACATGGCTGAAACCATCGGTGTTTAATTCTGAAATTTTATCGGATTTCCTATGAAATCTTTAGGAAAGATCGTCTAAACAGAGTTGGTGGTGGCGTGTTGATTGCCGTGCATACCAGGTTCTCTGCGGAGGAAATATATTTCGCAGACTCTAATGATGTTGAGTTCCTTTGCGAGAGAGTAAAACTCTCTTCTATTTACAAATATTTTATAGCATTACTAGAAACCCAGCAGACGTTGTCCTGTCCTAAATTTGGCCTATCTGCATACATCTTAACAAGCTTTTTCTGTCTGACTCTTCTCTCCCCCCTCTTCACTTTTTCCTAATCCTTTTATTCACTCCTCCCTCCGTCTTTTTCGCTTCATCTATCTCCATCTTCGTCTCATATCTCTTTCTCAATCTCCTTCTCTCTTTTCTCTTTTCTCAATTCCTTCTCATTCTTCTGCATCCCTATTGCCTGTCCCAGAGGGTGGTATGTATTTTATTCCAGCCCCAGTCCCAGTCCCACTCCGAGTCTCATTTCCAGTCCCACTCCGAGTCTCAGTCCCAGTCCTAGTCCTAATCCCAGTCCCAGTCCGTCTCTGGATAATATATTACTCTGTACTAAAGCACTCATCAACAGCTTTCATTTGATATCCATATTGTATAAACACTGTCTAGGCATTCACTGGCCCACGTTTTGGCCTATATCTCGAGACCCTAGTCACCCAGGGGTATGAAAATTACCCTATACTAAAGCAGTAATCAACGGCTTTGATTTGTTATCCATATTCTATAAACACATTCTAGGGGTACTCGGGTCCACGTTTCGGTCTATATCTCGAGGCCCTGTACGTCGATTGCAACCAAACCTATATAGCAATGACAGCGTGAGTTTACGCAACTTGTGTGAAAGTTTGAACAAAATCGACCGACACATCTGTTCAAACACCGGCGACCAACTGACACACATTTTATCCTTTCTTTTTATATATATAGATTTTTATTTTTCACACTTTAATGTAATATTAAATGAAATGCAAATTTTCGTTGCTTTTGAAATTGAGCTTAAAAATTGCACATGGAACAACTAAAGACCCTCCTGAATTAAAAAAAATGTCATAGTACCTCTAAACAGCGTGCCCCCTCAGAGTTTAGGAGTCCATTGGCCTCAATTGTGTGACACACGTTTTTGATATATTAAGATATATTCCGCCCCAGTCAAATATTTCTATATATATAAAACATGCTTCCCTGGTGAGGTTGGTATTTTCTTTGGCTAGGTCTGTTGATTCTGTCATCGTGGCTGGTGATTTTAATTTGCCTTGTGTGTCTTGGAATCCTATTGATGGTTTGTTAGTTCCCACATCATCTCGCGATATATTCTATGAATTTCTAAATGCCTTTACAGATATTGGCCTCTATCAACTGAATAGGATTCATGATGAATTTGGTAAATGCTTAAAACTTATTTTTTCAGATGACTCGTCGAATTGTTCAGTGAGTCGATGCGATTCAATAGTTCTGCCCGAAGATGTATACCATCCGGCTTTGGCTTTATACTTGGTTTACCTCCATGCACCGGAGCGTAGAGCTATTAAGAATATGTCTTCCGGCCTGTTTCTTTTCAGGAAGGCTAATCTGTCTGTGCTTATTGAGAAGGTTTGCGCCCGCCTATGATGGAGATGTCGAAAGGAGTTGTACACACTTTAAGAATGCCTTGCATGCGGTATTTCACAAATGCGTACCTATATCTAACACCTCCTCAGCAATTCCAACTTCTGCTTGGAGCTCTTAAGAACTCAAATACCTTAAAAATCGAAAAAACGCGTTCTTTTAAGATATTCAAATTATCCGGATCAAGAAATGACTATGCGGCATACTCTATTCTGCGCCACAGCTACAATATGCTTCAAAGAAGATGTTATGCGGATTTCTTAAAAAATATTAAGCATAAAATTTCGCCTAATCAAAAGTCGTTTTATTCGTTCGTCAACTTGAAAAAAAAATCAGAGTTTTCCAACCGTAACGAAGTTTAACGATCTAGTTCTAATGATGACAATGAAATTGCCAATATGTTTGCCAACTTCTTTAATTCTAATTACTCCACTGCCTATGACTGCCCGCCAGTGAACTATCCATTCAACGGTCCTCGCATTTGTTGCGTATGTTCATATGGAAGACGTACTAAGAATTCTGGAAGGCCTAAAAATTTCCTATTCTAACGGACCTGATGAATTCAATCTCTTGTGCTAAAAACGTGTGCTGTATTCCTGTATAAACCTCTTACATGTCTTTTTCAACGCATCCCTAAAGCAAGGGATATTTCCCAGAAAGTGGAAAAAGTCTTTGTAATACCACTTTACAAAAACGGAAATAGATCATGTGTTTCAAATTACCGAGGAATAGCAAAGCTTAGTGCTATTCCCAAACTCTTTGAATCGATCGTCACAAAGTAACTAGATAATAGGGTATCCTCAATCATTGACTTGTCTCAACTGGTTTTTGCTCGGGTAAATCTACCGCGACTAACTTGCTTGAGTTCACAACTCATATGCTGAACGGATTTAAGGTTAATAGCGAAATTGATGTAATTATACTGATTTTAGTAAAGCTTTTATTAAAGTTTCCCATTCACTTCTACTGTTCAAACTCGATCGTTTTGGCTTCCCGCCTTTGTTTCTATCTTGGATATCTTCATACTTGTTGGATAGAAAACAAACATTTATATTAATAACTGTAGGTGAGAAGCTACAAATGTTACTTCTGGTGTTCCTCAGGCAGCCATTTGGTCCAGTGCTGTTTCTGCGGTTCATTAACGACCTCACAATTATAAAAAAGCATTTTTTTTAAGACTAATAACTGTTACGATCTCTGGGTAAGGTAATATGTGGAAGCATTTGATGCAACTGAGGTACACTTCCATTGTACACTAAATATATGTGCAAAAGACAACTGAAGTTTGAGTGCATTGCGGGTGCTACTCCCCGGAGAACCCGAAGCAAGCGACTTGTATTCATTTTCTGTTTTGTTTTTTTTATTAGCAGCACAAAAGTCACACATGCATACAGTCAGAAAAAGTGTTTTTCAAAGCTTTTATACATATTTATTGTAAAATAAGCAGATATCCTTTTTCACACATACATACATATGTATGTGCGTGTGTATAAAAACATTGTTTACGTTGCAGTCTTGTGCTTTTCTTTTGCATCATTTTTCAATTTGCATACAAATTGCAGCACGAAACAGCAGTTGACATTTGAGTTGAGCAATGCAAATATGTGTACACACAAACGTTATCACATACATATTTACTATGCTTACACCCCCTCACATTTTTCCTGTGTTTGTATTGCGCTTCACTTATGGAAATACTTTAGCAAATAGCGCGCTATTGCAAACAATAAAACGCTTTTAAAGCGAAATGTTGGAACTTTTGCGGTTGCTAACACAACTCGAATCACGCAGTAGCATCTACAGCCACAAAAGCCATAAAAGCCTGTAGGGCAACTCATTTGCAGCAACGTTTTGCAGTAACGCATACACACACAAGTATCACACTTTTGTAACGATCGTTACTTCTTTGCATATCGTTTGTTGAATCTCAAACAACAACTGCTAGCGCCTCTAAGTATGCTTCAATAATCTGTTTCACATATTCATGCGTGTTTTGTATATATGTGTGTGTATGTGTTTGTTTGTTTATGCATTTGTTTGTGCATATAAAATAATTGCTGTTTATCTTTTTCGCAATTGCAATTGCAATTTCGCGTCTTCTTCATTTTTGCTATTTTTTCTGTTGTTTGTTCGAAAGGCGCGAAGCTCCATCTGGTGGTAGAGTGCACTGTGGGACAGAAAGTTGGCTTTTTGGACAAAAAATACAATAAAAGTCGTAGTTACACTTTCGTTAAAAATCAGGTTTGAGTACTGCGGATCTGTTATATAAAACCAGACTATTTAAGAAAAATATGACAGACTAAAATAAAAAAAAATAATAGAATTTCTGTTTACGAAAAGTTTTTATCTTAACAATCGGTTGATAGGATATATACTTTATATAAACCGATCTCTACAATTTTTTCATACAAAAATATGTGCTAGATACAAAAGCATCTATTGAAATTTAATAAATTTTTGAATATATGGCTAAAAAAACTCTTTGTTAAAATCGGTTAGGGTTTATATGCTGTAGTGGTCCAATCGGGCCGTTTTCCGACAAATTTCTAGTCGAGACTAAAATATACCTACCCACCAAATAAAATCAATATATCTAAAAATTTAGGGCTAGTTTGCATTCAAATAGACAGAAGGACATGGCAACTCAGCTCGACATCCTGATCATTTCGGAATTCTTATTGGTGTATTTATCTCCCTTAAGGACTTAATCATTGCAATTTCGAGATTCCTGACATGCTTAATATACCATTTATTTATTTAAGATATACAAAGAGGAAATAGAGAAGCAGTATTAGAGGAACGTAGTGCGAAGTCGTAGAAGTAAAGTTAACGCGAAGAGAAGGGGGAGTTAAAGTCACACAAGATATCGTTTGAGAAAAATGAGTGAAAAGAGCATAGCAGGAAGACTAAGAAAAACATAAGGATAAGCTGAAAAATAATAGAAAAATCTTTCGATTTAAATAGGAGGAAGAGCAAAAAGAGCAAGAGAAAAAATTGTAAAGATTTGCGAGAGAAGACAAAGAAAGAGTGAGTGGGCCGATTAAGGTAAACTGGAAAAACGCAAACGGATAGATACAGAAAATCAGAACAACGTATGTTGGGTTTGACCATGATTCTGCGAGTACTTAATGTTGTTCTGTACGGTTCCAGGGTTAGCTAGAACTATTTAAAATAAAGATCTGATAAGCCACAGACATCATTTTTGCCATCAGGTCAATCTATACCATTGTTGCAGTACTTTTTTTTAACATTCGCCTATTTTCGGTCAATGAGCATACCTAACAACGCTTGGTTTACAAAGGTAAATGTTGGACCAAATACTGTTAATCTCTAGTTTTCGTATTATAAGTCTCCCAGATACGCTCCGCAATAGATGAATTGTCGATTGTCGCCAACTCATGCGTCAGCGATCGCTCCATATTCTTTAGTTTCGACAATGTGATGATCTGAAGTTCCAGCCATTCAGTTCTGTTGACAACAAATTTTTCATTTTGCGCTCAGGAGCTTCGATCCAAATAAAAAACACCAGCGGATACGACGCCTAAAAATTTAAGATAAAGCACGCGACCTCTTTTACATGCAAAAAGTTTTGACCACCATACCCCTCTTTGGATCCATAGTAGATACTGCGCGGCTGGTAAGAATTTTTACGTGCTAGTATGTACGTATATGAATTTGAGGTATGTGTATCTTTTTTTGCAGTGTGAGAAAGTAATTTGAAAGTGGAAATGTGATGAATACAGAATGAGTTTGATTTAAAAATTGTACTTTATACTTTGCAACGTTCGCTGCGCTCTCGGAAAGTACGTGTCCTCAAACTGCTCTGCATACCGCGCGAAGTTGTGGTTGCATATTTGTAAATGTGTTGTATAGTTGTAAACTTTTGTAATAAATTCATGTTATTGTATTTGTGTTACATGCATATTATTCATACCAGTTCTGCGCTGCTGTCACTTGTCTCTGTATCCATATATATATTTCCTCTTCATTTTAGCATTGAAATTAGCGCGGAAGTGTTTACAGTGACGAAAGTCGCATTCCTACATAAGCAAGAAGAAGCACAAGGATAATGATCTGGGTTGAAGGGAAGTTGGCTCTGTTTAAAAGCGAGTTGGTCCTTTATCATAAAAAGTAGTAAAAAGTCCAAATTTTCTCGAGCGTCCAGCCACGCACAAGTTGTGGACGCGACAGCAATCCTTCCGTCTCTGGCTAAAGCAACAAAGCTGCAGTGCTGCAGCGAAGATGACCACGGAAGTAGTCTCCGAGCTGGAGAGATGATTGAGCGCCCACATGGAGAGGCCGAACACAACCCTATATTTTCACACGTGCAACCATTTTAGTTAAAGTAAGTTTAAATTGGCTGCCCCGAAGCCAGATCCAGGACTATACTTAAGCCGGTGGCTAAATGTCATACCACTGAATGAGCTAATGTCTTTCATGTTTGGCCTTCAATTTCATCTGAGCCACTAAACAGCCAATGAAGTAGTTGATCAGTGCTCTACATTTTTCATCTCTTCTTCATCCCTATAGCTTCGTTTGAATTCCGAAGCATGCGTCTCCTACTCCATTAGACAGTGTCTCGTTAGTATTTATACATCGAAACGATTTCAATCCCAGAATACATAAATTATCCACTCCGTCGGAAAACCACGAGCAAAATTAATTAATCAATGGGTCTAAAGAGTGATGATTAGGATTAAGTAGGAAGAAAGTTCGGTTCTGAATTTTGCGAAGTCTGTCAAGACACCTTACATGTGAGTTCCAGTGCCCATCTGACATTGGCTTTGACGGTAAATACAGATCGGCGGAAGGTGCCAGGCTAGTTGTTAAGCGACTGTCTGCACTGGCTACCTATGTGAAATGTTACGCTCTGAAGAGTTTTGATCGCTGCTTGAGTATCGAGGTAAATTGTAAACGAGCAATATATTTTAGATAGTAACCATTGAGAAGCCTCTTTAATTCTAATTATAAAGAGAGCGAACGATTTTTGGATTAGGTGCAACTAACCATATCCGTTAAGTTTGTAGCCATATGTGAAGATGCTGTAGTATATCTAAGTATGTCAGGGAGTTATCCTGCTTCGTGTACTTATGTGATTCTGATAGCGAAGGAAGGATCTATCAGAGGATTCTAATAAGGAAAGTATTGTAATGGTATAATATGGTTGACATAAGTTTTCCAGGATGGTTCGCAGAAGGCTGATTTAACTTCGTGAAGGACTACCACCAACCAGCTATGAAAAACGCGCCCTACAGACTTTCTCATACTCGGAGATCTCGTTGGTAAAGAATGTAGTATCTAATCTATACAACCAGATCGTTTAGTGCCAAAAGAATGTATTCTAGCGTGTTTAAAATTTTTTTCTAAAGGGTTCTGCTAATATAAGTAATTTGGGCAAAAGAAAGCCAATAGAAGGAAAATGACACAAGAACGGTAGGGTGTTATGCGCGGCAGTGAACAGAAAAGTAGCAGGGGCAAATTGTATCACATTTTGTGTATTAAACTCATCTTTTTTCATTTCGATATTATTTATGAACTTTGTACTGAAACTCTACGACAAAACCACTCTCAAAAAGGTTTTCGAATATTTCGAACATCATGGAAAATCTTAGGAATAAATTTCGAAACTTTTATTGGAGTCATTGTATTTTTTTGAGCATGCAATGCTGTAGCCCAAACTATTTTAGTCTACAAAATCAAGTTATAGGAGTCTCAAAATTTTCATTGATTTTTGAAAATTTTTTCGGAGGGGTTTTTCAGATTTTCCTGCATACAAGTCAAACAACTTTTTTTAAATGAAAACTTAAAACACGCCTCAGGAAAAAAAAATGTCAAAAATCAATGCGAATATTAAGAGGCTTATAACTTGTACTTTGTTTGACTAAAATTGATTGGGCTACAAACTGCATACCCACAAAATTCATAGAACTCAAAATAAAAAGTTAAAATTTTTTGTAAAATATTTAAGGTTTCGGTTTGAATGGTTTCTGTGCTCCCATATGTCATTACAAACATTTGTAAATATTTACGCAATCAATACCTGCTGATTTTTTCTTATACCAACAAAATAATATCTCTTCTTTCGCAAACGGGCTCATTAAGGAGCCTTAAGGTATGCAACACAAATGATTATCCACAACGGGAGCCACAGCGCAAGCTATAAAATCCTTGCACATGTGTTTCAGTATGGCCTACAGCCAACGAGGTCGAAAAACATTAAATGCACAGCTGATGTCGCAAGTCATCAATGAAATCGAGACAAAATTCACAATAACAAAAAAATTTGTTTTGCGCTTTTATTTTTTCTTTCATAAAAATTTATTGCTTCGATTTGTGTAACATACGTAAAATTAGGTTATTGTTACAAAAAAGGAAATATGTAAGTAGAAGAGGCAAGTATGAGGAAAAAGAAGTTTGATACGAAATCAATGAAACATAGTAAGGGCTGAGAAATAAGGGTGTGTGTGTGAGTTAAACAGATTAGGTGGTGGTGCGTTGTTTTCGATGATGGCGAAAAGCAATGATTGTTATTGTTTGGAAGAACGGCAACAATATATATTTCCCTCTTTTGTAGCAATTTTTGCAATATTTTATCACTAGAAATTTAGCCAAAATTCCTATGCCAAAAAAATTAACGTAAATTCATATGTATTATTGTTTGAATATAAATTCATACTCATAACTGCAAAACATGTTGTTTTGAATCAAAGCGCCAATGCAGCATATGAATTTTATGTTATTAACTAACATTTACATAAAATAAAGAAAACTAGTTCAATAGTGTCTTTATGAGTATGATGCATATTGATAAATGAATCTAGATATACACCAGCGAACACGACAATAGCTTAGCAATTTTTTGTCTAATTTCAATTAAATTTAATTAATTTTACATATTTTTTAATTTTAAATAATTTTGAGAAAAAATTTCTATGAAATTCGAAACAAATTTTGTTATTTACGATTCTTTTATTTATCATTCCGTAATTGTCAAAAATCAATACGAACTTAAAGATATCTTTAACTTTTACTTGGCTAGACTAAAGTAGATTGATCTACAAAGAGCTACTCGAAAATTCTCAGAAAAAAATAAAATATAAATTTTCACGGTTTTCGAATTATTTCGAAAACTTTCTGAATTTTCGAATATATTTTTGACATTGATTTGCATAATTTCAGTTATAGATTTCATGATAATTTTTATACTCAGCTGAGCAGAGCTCAAAGAGTATATTAATTTTGTTCGCATAACGGTAATCCGTAACGGCTATAAAACTAATCGAGATAGATATAGACTTCTATATATCAAAATGATCTGGGCGAAAAAGAAATTAATTTAACCATGTCCGTCCGTCCGTCCGTCCGTTAACACGATAACTTGAGTAAATTTGAAGTATCTTGATGAAATTTGGTATGTAGGATTCCTGGGCACTCATCCAGATCGCTATTTAAAATGAAACGAAATCGGACTATAACCACGCCCACTTTTTCGATATCGAAAACTTCGAAAAACCGAAAAAGAGCGATAATTCATTACCTAAGACGGATAAAGCGACTGTACTTGGTAGGTTGTTGACTTATGACGCAGAATAGAAAATTAGTAAAATTTGTGGACAACGGGCGTGGCACCGCCCACTTTTAAAGAAGGTAATTTAAAAGTTTTGCAAGCTGTAATTGGCAGTCGTTGAAGATATCATGATGAAATTCGGCAGAACATTACTACTATTACTATATGTGGCTAAACTAAAAATTATGCAAAACTCGGATGACGAGCACGCCCACTTTAAAAAAAATATTTTTAAAAGTCAAATTTTAACAAAAAATTAATATCTTTACAGTATATAAGTAAATTATGTCAACATCCAGTAATGATATGGTGCAACAAAATACAAAAACAAAAGAAAATTTCAAAATGGGCGTGGCTCGCCCATTTTTCATTTATTTGCCATAAGTCGAACAAAAAATACACATCCTTGTGAAATTGGTGAGAGGCTTAGCATCTGAGGACGATAACTGTTTCTGTGAAATAGGGCGAAATCGGTTGAAGCCACGCCCAGTTTATCGATATCGAAAAATTACGAAAATTTAAAAAAATGCCATAGTTTACTATACCAAGGATGAAATATAGTAATTGAATTGGTTTTTTGACGCAAAATATAACTTTAGAAAAAACTTTGCTAAAATGGGTGTGACACCTACCATATTAAGTAGAAGAAAATGAAAAAGTTCTGCAGGGCGAAATCAAAAGCCCTTGGAATCTTGGCAGGAATACATACATATATAAATAAATTAGCGGTACCCGACAGATGTTGTTCTGGGTGACGCTGGTCCACATTTGGGTCGATATCTCGAAAAGGCGTCCACCTATAGAACTATGGCCACTCCCTTTTAAAATACTCATTAACACCTTTCGTTTGATACCCATATCGCACAAACACATTCTAGATTCACCCCTGGTCCACCTTTATGGCGATATCTCGAAAAGGCGTCCACCTATAGAACTATGGCCACTCCCTTTCAAAATACTCTTTAATACCTTCCATTTGATACCCGTGCCATACAAACACATTCCAGGGTTACCTAGGTTCATTTTCCTACTTGGTGTTTTCCCTTATTTTGTGTCCAAAGCTCTCAGCTGAGTATGTACTGTCTGTTACACCCGAACTTAGCCTTCCTTACTTGTTTTGTTAAATATTGAAAATGGAAAAAAAATATTTAATTGGGGCAAATTTCATAAAAATAGTCACTGCTATTTTCATGTTCGCTGCTGCAATTATACACTTTTGTGCAAAAAGTTTGGCTAGAATACGAACTGGCATACAAAGACAACAGCTGCTTGCCATTTAGATTTTTTGCTTATGAAATAAATTTTTTTGCGTCAAATCATGCTAATAGTAAACAATTTAGTAGGCACTGGGTTGGTCCCCGTACGAAATAAAAAAAGATGCGAAACACAGCCTTTAAATTTGAAGCTTATGTTGAGAGGGTCAACTTTGCAAATACAGTCAGAATGGTAATTTTTATTGTAATGTAACACCTTAAGGGGCTGCAGCTCGTTTAGGGGATAAAATATACGATAACAACTTAAGAGTTCAAAAAGACATTAGAAGCAAATACGGAGCTTCTATAGACCCTTAACATTTATCACGTTTCTTCTATTTAAATAACTACCAAATAGTGTCCAAAGGGTCCACTGTGAATATGATTTTTTGTAGAATTCATCGGCCTCTGTTACACTATCTGAAACAAAAAATAAAATAAAAATAAATAGACAGGAACACTCTCTGATTGTGTATGCAGCTATCAATACGATGTGGCGGAATGCTTTCGCTGAAAGCGTATTTGCATGTTTGGTTCACATCGAACATGCACATATACTTGGTCCGTATTATGTTTTACGAAAACCAAACCAACTTGAGTCTAACTTCACTATATTTAATAATCGAACAGCCAACCAGTGGCACTCTGCCTAAGAAAAGCCTAACCACTCTCTTAGCTTCCCAGGGCAACATTCATGAAATAACAAGCTTCGTTGAAAATTTCCAGAGTTGAGAGTTTCAAAAAAAGCCCACGCTCTTTCACGGTACACACGGGTGGCCCGAAGGCCACAGAAGACATTGCAGTGGGAATCTTTGACGCTAGATTTAATTTGTCTATGATACTGCGGCTGTTTCCTAAATTTTATGAGCGCAGGCATTCGCCTCGCTGGATATCGAAATGAGAATAAAAAAATAAATGTAAGGCGCTATAACCTTCGAAGAGATCTAAGGCCGAGCTTCTCTTCCAATTTGCGTCGTGCTCCTCTTGATTTTCCCTACCAAATTGGCGGACGAGACTACATGTTTTATGCGACCCCGAACGGCATCGCAAGGCAGATGAGTTTTCACTGAGAGCTTTTTCATGGCAGAATACACTCGGAGCGCTTGCCAGTCACTGCCGAGGGGCGACCCGCTTAGAAAAAATTTCTTCTAATTGAAAAACCTTATTTCTAAATTTTGATGTTGCTTTGCCCGGAATTGAACCCAGGGCGTACGGTGTGATAGGCGGAGCACGCTACCATCACACCACGGTGGCAGCACGGAGAGCATAGCAATATTTAGCGTCAGGCAGGCGAACTAAATCTAAGTGAAGAAACTGAACCGCTTAGTAGCTAGTAACATCATTATGATGGCGGATGGCAATGATAAGACTTATAGCTTTGGAATGTGTCAGCTTTAGCGATAGCTAGCGATAGGCAAAGACAATTATACAGTACAGTATAGTCTCCTCAAATGAAGGCTAAACATATTTTGAGTATTTTTATGTCACTCAGAAGCCACAGACAAAGACTGTCGCTTACGATATAATTTTACCTTATCTTCAGCGACATCGCGGATGACACTGTCATCTGTACCGCTAAACTCATCAAAGCAGTTTCAGAAACTGCTGAGGACGAGCTCCCCGGCACCAGAGTTTATACGGCTAGTATACAGCCTAACCCAGGCTCTGCTCGGTCTCGTATCAGACGAGCACACGCTGGGCTGATACTAGCTCTTGTAAGATCTTATAACACCTCTATTGATATTTAGTTACCGCAGTTGGGAATATTTGAATGTAGGTTTTCATGTACTCACCATCCTCTAGCGTGCGCTTAATACGTGAATTCGATGGCTTTCCCTCTACAGACTTATAAAAGGGAACAATGAAAAATTCATAGAGCGTATATTGCAGCAGACCGGTCATAGTGCAGGATGAAGCACCACCGCCGTTCAGGATCGTTAGCATGCGATATGTGATGCTGTTGGTTGAGCCAGCAGAGGTGGAGGCAACGGCAGTGTCACGTCTTGCAGCGGCAATATTTGGTTTCGCCGAAATCAAAGCGGCCGTTGCAGCATCAGCGGATGAAGATGATGATGACGAACTGCCATCACGTGATGCCACCAACAATGGATTGGTATTTGCGCTATAGTGTTCCGCTGACGTTGTAGTAGATGCTGGATTGGGTAATTGGCGCGCGTAGATGTAAAAGCCTTCCACGTATTTGCCGTTGATTATCTACGGAGATTGAAAGAGATAAAAGTGGAAGAGAGCAAAAAGAATGAGTACAAAAGTAAGGTGATACAAAAAATAGAAAAATGAGTTGATTTAAATTGCTGTCTTCTTCTGCTTCCTGCTGCGATACATCGTTTAAGCAGGTGCCAATGCAAATACAACAAGTCGACTACCGTAAGGACATTCGGACAAATTTGCGCCACTTGATTGCTTTTTCACGCTTCAGCGCTGTATTGACATTGACACCAGAGCTATTAAGCCATGAACGATGAAGTGCAAAAAAAATGCTCAAAATAGGAAACACAAATTTCAAAGAATCTGGGCTACTAACCTGCCATGTCAATTTCATGCTTGTCGAATCTACAATGCTTGCATAATTAGTTCCACCACATCACCGGATAACAAGCTGGCGCGTGCTTCACTCAAATCCAAGCCACTATTGAAGAAACGCTGCGAATGACAGAGAACGAAGTTAAGTTAGCTCGCTCTTAGCTCTCGAAATGCTCGTGCACTTACCATGCCTACATTAATCGGCTCTGACATCGGACTAGGCAATGATAGACCATGTGAATTTTCAGCGCGTATTACAAAAAAATAATTTACGCCCGCCACTAATCCGACTTGCACAAAAGTTGTATTTTGTATGCGCGCACCCACTGCTACCCAGCCGTCGGTCTCATTCTTGCCGAACATCTCCACTACATAGCCAATCAAACTTGAAGCGCCCACTTTATTGCTGCGCGTCCACGATAATGTCACAGCATTTTCGCTTTTCTCTACTAACTGCGGTTTGCGGGGTGGCCCAGGATGCGTTGAAAGCTCAGGTGCGCGATAAAATTTAATATTCGGATTTGTTGGTGTATCCAAACGTAAGTAACCACTCCATGAAGATTTGCCATTACGATTAGTAGCCACACAAGTGTACAAACCCTCATCCTCATTACGTTGCAAATCGGCTATAGTGAGCGTACCAGTTTCGGAGAGATTACGTCGCTCATGCTCGTTCACATCGATTGGTATGCCATCTAAATACCAAGCGACTTGTGGTGTTGGTGTACCGCTGGTGCGACACGGCAGTGTTACGATAGATTTGACGGGTAGCGTTTGATTGACGGGACCCAACTCAATTATTGGCGGTGGCAACTCAAATTGTGTATCCACAGTGACAACAGTGCGACTGCTGACGCTACCAACCGCATTTAACGCATTACAAACAACCACTTTACCTGAGTCTTCACGTGCGAAGCGTGTTATGGAGAGCACTGAACGTCCCTCGGGCGTTAGCGTCACATCAATGCGTCCATCTTTGTAGCCGGGGAAGAGCAGTGAGCTATTACCCTCTACTGACCAATAGAGTGTAGGTTTTGGATAGCCGCTAGCTTGACATTCAAAGAGCACTTCATCACCAACTTCAACGAGTTGATTTTTGGGGCGTATGATAAGCTTTGGTGGTGCTGTATTTTTTTTTATGGGGAGAGATTGTGGGAAAAAGAAATAAGTTTAGCGTATGTGTTTATTTTGTGGGGCGAAAAAGTACATTAATTATGGTAAATATTTTTGCAGGGCAATGTAAATGTTGAAATGTGTTTGTGGTCTCAGCTACTTTTCGCAGAAAAAAAATGTGCTCTACTGTTTTTGAAATGTTCCTGAAGTGCGGGCAGGTAATTAATTTTTATGTTTACAGTGGTGTGAGTAGACATATTTGTTTACGTGTGATACAGGGTGTTTAAGTGAAGGTTCTGAGAAAATACATCAGAAAATTGTTTCAGATATTACGCGCACATACCCCCAGTCAACTAAAATAACCAGTTGATGTACACTGCCGTAACTCTCGAGCTACGAACAGGTGGCTGGTGTATGAATGATGATTAATCATTGATATCAGATAGTCGGGTAAATAACGAAACAGTAGAATTGTTCAAACCGGTGGATCGCTGAACTAATAGGTAAGCTGCACCATACCAAATATATACTGAGTTCTGCATAAACATCTACTTTATGGGGATCTGAAAGCAAGACCCACCTTTTTTCCAGCCTTTTTATCTATCCTGTGTTGAATGAGGACAAGACGAAATACTTACTGCATACAAGTAAGAATCGGGGCACTCGCGCTTTGCCAGTCACGTCACTGTTGACGGATGTAAACTGTAAAGGGCTTCATGTATTTAAGAACCAGCATCGGCAGTGAAAACAATGTTAACTTAGAAATCATAGATCTACTTTGGACTGAGTAGACCACGGAACAGTTGAGTCCTCTCACGACGAACAAAAATCGTTAACTACAAGTTGCTCATCATAGCTGCCCTAATGTATAGCTAAAAATCATAAACAATGTCGAGAAAGATGATACTGCTCTAGGGGAATTTGGTAGACAACTTCTGAGGGGTATATGATCCTGGCTTCGCTGGCTGAATCATGTTATGCGAATGGACGAATACGCTCCGACACCGCAATTAAGAAGCGAAGGAAGGAGAAAACGTCACCAGAGTTGTGAGAGGCAGGTGAATGGAGACTTGCTGGTACTCCCGCTTGGAGTCAATTGCCGCGAAACAGAGTTAGCTAGCGAAACTTCTTACGAAACGGCCAAAATCGTCTCAGCACCAATTACTTACTAATAGTGAGGAGTCTAAACGGTGTCAGCGATCAAGCTTGTGGTGCTACTAAAATCAACATTAACCACAAAAAAGGGTCGGAGAGACGATATTTTCAGCAGAAATGTTCTACATCAAAGTTGGTAAAGTGTAGGAACTAAGTAATTACCTTAAAATTGGCATGTAATAACGTTCCTTAAGCCAAAGGAAGGGGTATATCGCATATCGTGTGACTACCATATATACCACCTTGAAAAAAAAACCTCTTCAAGGCGTTTTTTACCTGTGATAGAGACACGGCGCGGGGTTAAACACAATGTTATCTTATAGCAAACAGTGAGCTAATTGTATTTTCACAAATTGGAGCTCTGAAAACACTTTACCTGTTACTTTTTTTTGGTCTCATGAATAGTCGGGAAAAACTTTCTTCTAACGAGCACCCAATGATGCTTACCTGCACACAATGCACTATACAAAAACACTTCAAATTAGCTATAAAACTTTTTCTTCTTTGAACCAAACAACATACATATGAACATATGTTGATAGTAGGTTATGTTCTATAAGAACGTAAGCAACATATGGATGTGTTATCAACACAGAACGTTTAACACACACACACACATGCATACTAACCAAGATTCACAACAATTAACTTACCATGTACAGTTAGTATGCCTGTGGCTGTAATTGAACCAACCGCATTATCCGCCTCGCAACTGTACTCGCCCATATCTTCCAGTGTAACATCATCCAATTTAAGACTACGATCCTCAAGGATGTGCACACGACCTGTGAAAAGTTGCAAGAAAAAACAGATGAAATAAGAGTGCAAATGAAATAAGAGTGAATATATAAAAAGGAAATTAAAGTTCAAGTGCTGGATAAACAAAGAAGTGAGGATTTTAATATGTAGTGATTCAATGGTGAAGCGAGCAGACTGCTATTAAATGGTGTGTATGTAGGTGTTTCTGTATGTAAAAGTACTCCAGATCGAGGGTAAGCATTACCAAAATGGATAAATTCCTATAATGTAAATCCGAAATGTCTACAGACAGTTCAGTTGATTAATATAAGCGAAGATAAAGCGATTTAAGAAATCTTTAGAAATAAATACAAAAAAAACAAAACTCAGATAACAATTAGGGGGGAAATTATCATAGATTATTCCGGATATAAATCAGGGTGACTTACTTACGATTGAGGGAGCTATTTTCGACATCTCAACGCGTATGAGTGAGTGGATTTAACGGCTCAGAGAAAGGTGTGAGAGGATACAATAACTGTGTGTTCCTTCTCCCTGCTTTGGGTCCCGGTAATGAGCGACTTACTTCACGACGTTGAGGATAAGGGCTGCCGAGTAGTGGCTTATGCAGATGACGGGGCAATTTTTGCCATGAGTAAATTTCTAATTACCTAGAGGCGTTTTAGAGGGTGACGTGACCAGGTAGTCCTTACCCTGCGAATAAGTTTTCAACCATAGCAACAGAGGTAGTTTTTTTACGCGCAAGTACAAGATTACTGAATTAAGACCACCTCTATTGGGGGAGTATCTCTGTCTGTGCTGTCTGCAGCGTTAAGAATCTCGGGGTTATTCTTACAACAAGCTTTCATGAAAGCTTTGGAAGGCGGACAGGGAATAGGAAGGCTTCGGTTGCTTCGTACTGCTGTGGAGGTGTAATTGGCAAACGCAGGGCCTCCGAGATTGGTAAGCTGGCTACACTATAGGCGGTCAAGCTAATGTATAGCTCTAGACACTTCTTTCACGGTCAAAAGGTTGGTAAAGCGGATCCTACGTGGAACACCTACACTAGCACTAAACGCAATAATGAATCTGCTATCCGGTTGACATTGTGGGCAAAATAGCCGCAGCCCGGGTGACAATTCCGTTTCGTGACACGGGATACGATCTCCACATAAACCACTCATATTCCCTCAAAGGATGAATGGTGTGGAAAAATAATATGGGATGGGTGTACCATAAGCCAACGGTGCGTGAAGCCGGAATAAAATACGATAATTATCTAGTATTTGCATTACACTCGTTTCTGTTCCCATTGTCACTTTCTTAAACGTATGGTTATTGTGAACTATATATTGCAAATTGATAAAGTTTTCTTCAAGTATAAAAACTTAAAATTAAAATATGAATTGCGTGTACATTAGGTTGGGCTAATCGAAAAATTTATTTTATACTTCTTTAGTGGAATACGAAAAAACTTATTAAAAGGCCGCTACAAAAACAAAAAGCTGTGTGCACCTTTTTCATAGATTTTATCTTTAAAAAGTTATTTAAGGCTAAATGCATGAGAATTAAAGATAAAGCATTAAGTACCAAGTATTCGTAAAGTTTGATGTGTAGCGTGATAGTGATGTTAATCTACAACAGGGTTAACTTCACCAGGATCAAATAATTTCTTATCGGCTTCTTAACGAAGTGTTATTAGGAAGCGGTAAAACGTCGATAATGAATTCATAACACCCCGATAACAATTTTTAACACTTCGCTTACAAATCGATAACTTTTGATATAAAATCTATAGCATTTTGATAACAAATAGATAATTTTAAGACAATAAATGGATAACGAATTGATAGCTATTTGAACACATTTCGGTAACTTAACAAAATTCGGATAATCAGTCTTATCTTTTTGATAACATATTGAAGCTTCTTGCTAAACAATCGGTAAACTTACAATAAAAAATCTGTAACTTTTCGAAAACCTATCGATAAATTTTTTATAACAAATTGATAACACATTGATAACATATAAATTAATTATAACATATAGATTAATAAAAAAAAATTATGTAAGGCGCGATAACCTCCGAAGAGATTTTACGCCGAGCTTCTCTTCCAATTTGCGTCATGCTCCTTTTTAATTTTTCCTACAAATTGGCGGGACGGTACTACTTCTTTTATGCCGCCTCCAAACGGCATCTGCAATGCAGATGAGCTTTCACTTAGGGCTTTTCATGGCAGAAATACACTCAGAGTGCTTGCCAAACACTGTCGAGGGGCGACCCCGGTTAGAAAAATTTTCTTCTAATTGAAACATTTTTTTCTAAAATTTTGATGTTGCTTTTCCCTGGGCGTGAACTCTGGGATCTTCGGTGTGGTTTATATATTAATATAATTATATTAAGTCTCGATAAACAATCGTTTATTTTATGATGGTAAATCTATAATTTTTCGATAACATTTGGATATGGCAAAATCTATATACATATATTATTTTGCAATTTACTAAAAAAAACTGCTGAGTACCATCTTTCTAAAAACTCTTTAGTGTTCTTGGCTACTTTCTGTTACGTCAATTTTGCTTTTGAACAACATCAAGTATTCTCCAAAAGTGTATATTGCTTTGAGTAACAGTTTAAGATTTTTTTTAAAGCAAAGTCTAGCCAAGCCAAAAACAGACTTTCTTTGAAAAAGCTTCATATTTCTGAAGCAATCTGTCGTTATCTTTGAAAGTTAGTAGTGCCTGTGGCTTCAAAAAAAGTCTTCTTCGTTCGAGAAATATCATCCTCTACGATAGCTTTCTACTCTAACTGTTGGGTTTGTTCTGAAAACGATAATGTTTTTCCTCTTTTGTTTTGGTTTACTGATTTTTTTTCTGCCAGAACAAAGCTTTCAAGTATCGACCTTTACATTCTTAATTTTTTGTATCTCAACTGAAGATAATTTTTGGGACTGCTTTGCTTCCCAAGCATTTTTTTATGATGATTATTAAAACAGTAGTTTAACAAGCTAAAATTTTGAGTAAGTTAAAGGTGTTTAGCAAAACCGTACTCAGATATTAGTTCGCCCACCCTAATGCATTTCTGTAGCCACTTTTTCTTGAGTACAATCGTATGGACATATATATTTGCCCCAAAGTTAGTTTTTAAGAGCCATTGTTGTGTGCTAAATAAGCAGAATAAATAGACATCACGTATACGCCATGGTGCACTTACTGTGCGCTGTGACTGTGAATGCATAAGCACATGTATGCATACCTGCTGCACATAGTGGAGGAGGAATAAAGTATGTTTGTATTGTATGTATGTACAATACATATGCATATATATATTTTAAACGTAGCTATGCACCTATTTGTAGCATATAAACTGGTGCTATTTGTTATGCAGCCTCACAACAAAAGTGTTGAGTAGCATTCAAGTGCAAATGGCATATCCGTTGTCAAGACACTGTCTCCAATGTACCCAAAGCAAGCGGAAAGAAACTTTAATACTTAACATTTCTTTCGCTGCACATTTGAAGGGGGAATTATGTTAAGATGGCACGCTCGTGTGATTCTTAAGTGACATATGTATAAGAGATGGTTTAAGTCTAGGCAAATTTATATCGAAATAATGAGTGAATGTGGGCATATTTTCACAAACAAACAATATACTGAACACCTACAATGCTTCGGACTTTACTTCCTTTCTGAGATATATCACATTAATTCTTAATTGCATTTAGCTAGCACTGCACACTAGTCCTTTTACTTATCTAGTACTAAGAATATTACCTACACAAACCAGGTATATTTCAAACTTCCATCAGAACGGTTACAGCAAATGCTCGGGAACGATTAATATGACCACATTAAACCTTCTAGGCCATCCCGTCCCACCCCCTTGTGCATTAACGAACTTGGGGTCGCCAGAGCCTCGCCTGCTAAACATGTGTATGATAAATTTGTAACACGATTCCCCTCGCGCAGGTGAGGTTAACAATTGGGTTGCGTAAGCATTGAAGCTATACAGCTTTGTATTGCACTTATCAACCCCTTGAATTTCTCGGTTTATTTAAAGTAACATTACCTTTCGAAAAGTTATGCGTTGGCTAGTAGTTCAAGTATTGCAACGGCAAGTTGACTGAAGCCATAAGTGGAGAAACGTTGAATTTCTTTACCATCAATTGCGAAGTTAAGAACGAGCGATTGTGTATTTGTGGTAGCTCGCGCATATAATCTGAGGATGCAGTAGCAGAGAACAACAAAATATATATACAAACAAACACAAATTGCCACCTGTGTCGTATTACCTTTTAGAAGGTGGGTATTATATCCCATATGTGTTGTAGTTGTATGTCAGTTTCTGTTACAAAATGTTCAGCTTTTAAATGTTTTTGTTGTCTGTGACAATTGTTTGTTCAACAAAAGTTTACAGAAGTTTTGCACGTTTACATTTGCTTTTGCTACTTCCGCGCTGCAGCAACACCACAGCCACACCGCTATTACCACAACCATAATATCGCGTCCGGTTGGCAAAAACTTTTTCGCGCCCCAAACAAACACAAACATATAAAAATTACTCAGCATATATTTGTCATTGTGGAACCCCAAATACACAGTGATATAAAGATTTATTCAAGTAGAGCTATTCTGCGCTAAATTTTTCTGGTATCAAACCTTTTTCATAGAGACTATCGTTTTTAAATTGTAGCTCATTATTCTAGACCGAAATCATTCACAATGAAATTTACGACATTTTAACGCATCCTCAAATTTTTCAAAATATTTTCAATACTTGTTTGCAAATTTTTCAATAATGTATTTAAAAATTTCGAACATCAAAAGTCTTTATCAACTTAAATATTTTTAAATATTTTCTTAAAATTGATATAATAATTTCGACAAAATTTTTTTGGAAACCACTGAAAATAATTTGGCCATTTATGATTTGTACTAAGTTTTGTTTTTTAAACATATTAAAATTTTTTTTTATATGTATCTTAAAAACATTAAAAAAAGAATATTTCAAAACTTTTTAACCAAAAACTTAAAATTTTAGCAAGAAATAAAAAAAAATTACTTCACAAAATTCATTTTATTCATTTTCTAATTCAACAGAAATTGATTAAAATAATGCAAAATTTGTGATTTTCAAATTTTAAATTTTAAATTTTTTCAAATATGTCCTAAAGTTTTTTTAAATAACAACATTAAACAATCAGTTTTGTAAATCAATGTAGAAAGTTACTGAATCACAAATTGGCTTAATTCAAATTAAATTTTAAAGTTTTCATGTTTTAAAATTTTTTACATTGGACCTTGAGCCGGCAAAAATCGCAGATTGATAAAGTCAAAGTAAAATGGTCGCTACAATCATATTTTAATTTTAACAACAAACTTTTGAAACTGTCGAAATTTGCTTAGTTCAAAAATCGAAAAATTTAATAAATGTGATTTTTTTCTGACTTCTTTTTTTGATT
This sequence comes from Eurosta solidaginis, assembly GCA_029619165.1. NCBI lineage: Eukaryota > Metazoa > Arthropoda > Insecta > Diptera > Tephritidae > Eurosta > Eurosta solidaginis. The sequence goes on from JARSSU010031186.1 coordinate 30,184, forward strand.
TATCTAAATATTATAAAATATATCAAAAGATTTTTAAAACAATACAAAATATTTAAAATTCAAAAAGATCTATAAAAAAACTTCCCCTAAAAATAATTAGATAAAAATTTAATGCATCTTGAAAAAAAAATCTTTTTTGTAATAGTTTTCAAAAAGGAAATAATTTTTTTTTCAGTTATTCAAAGTGCTTTTCGAAATTTGAAAACATATATATTTTAAGCTGTTAAAAATACAAAAAATGATAATAATTCAAAAATTAATCTTAAACGTTTTAATTGTTTGAGACGAAAATCATCAAACAAATTTCGTAATACAAAAAAAAATTTAATAACGCAGAAAGATCTTAGAAATTACGTTCCAATTCGCCTAAAATTAATTCCGAAGGAAATATGAATAACTATGTATCGCATTTCTCAAAAATTAAAGAAGAAGTTTTCAAAATAAAAACTATTTAAAAAGAATCATTTAATTCATTGAAAAAAAAACTTAATTACATATTTTCGCAAACAAATTTTCAGAGCGGTACATTTTGTTTTTATTGACAAAGCTTTTCAAACTTTGTCAAAAACAAATCTTCGAATATTATTTTAAAGGTTTTAACTGCCCAAATTAAAGAAAAAAGTTTTAAACTTTTTAAGAAATGATCTTTTACATTTTCACCAAAATTAGCTCAATAATATTAAAAACAAAATTATTGAAAAAAGTTCGTAAATTAAAAATGAACTCTTGTTTTTTTTTCAAATTTTCATTTGATGTAGTGAAGGCAGTTCAAAACTTTGGCGTATTTATTGTAAAGTCTTAAGTTCTATTGTCAAATTTGGTTTCGAGACAACCGGTTTCGCGTGACGAAAATAGACACTGATGATGGCAAAACGCCGAAACCGGTTGTCTCGAAACCAAATTTGACAAGGGATGACGGAAAATCGTTCCAATATACATGATTTATCCACCCTGCTGGAAAATCAACATATCGAAATAAGTCTTAAGTTACAAGTTTTTCCCATGAAATTTCATTGAAGCATAGCACACACGACGAATAGAAGACTTTGTAAATAACCTGCTTTATTTTCTTTTCATTTCCAAAAAGAGAATGCAAAATGTTGTATTGGTAAATAATCTCTTTAGAATTATAATTAACTAATTTTTTTATAGTTATAAAAAAATTCCTACTTCCAAAATTTACCAAAAACATTTTTTGGAAAAGCGACCACACGTTTTCACAATAAACGCAAAAGCCGTTAAACAATTCATTTAAAAATTATGCGAAAAACTAAAAAAATTATGCATACAAAATATTTTCTCAAAAATTAAATCAAAAATTTTGTGAGCTGCTTTTGTTGTACAGCGTTTGTAAGCATTAATTTCCCAGTTTTCCCCAATTCGTACCCATACATATAAATAACCATTGCATATTCCTTTTCCAGCTAAACATACTCATCCCCATTTTTTCTAATTTCACCCGTATTTCCTTCGCTAAGCTTGAATACCTGACGCTTGTTTTGTATGTGTACTTGTGCGTTTTTGTATATTTATATGAATTTATCTTATTTACCACGCGATTAAAGTGTTGTGCATGCAAAACCAAACAGCACAAAAATGTTGATTGCTGGCAACAGAGATTGGCAATTAACGGAATTAAAAGTTGCAGTTTGTTTTGTGGTGTGTGTTACCTGCATCCATATGTATATATGTACTAAGAGAACAGCAACAACAACAATCGGTTCATACATTAAAACTAGTACACAACGGTTACAAGAAAAATGTTGGCATTTGTTATTTTATAAATTTTTTTATTTTTGTTCCATTTCCCTTGTAAACTTAACCCTTGGCAGTCACTTGAAGAGACGTTGACCAAGTGCACTTCAACTTGATGAGATTGAAGGTGGTAAAGAAAGTCAACTGTCGTCTGCTAAGAACTCAGCAGCAGTCGCACAAGCATAAGTTTAAATGTATGTACATATAAGAACATATGCGTATGCTCCATGAGTTCTTGCTTCATAGGAAGCCGTACTTCAGTTGATCGCCACTTTTTGTTGACTTCAATTTGAAAGTCTTATCAAAGTCAATTTGGCGCACCTGCACGATGAAGTGTTTGGAAATACTTGATTGATGCTTTAATTACTTGCGTGATTATTCAAGGTGACTATAGTCAATCATTTTATTTGCTTATATGTGAAAAGCTTTAATCAATTTTCTACAATTATCTACTCAAACATCAACCCGCTTTCTAACCGGATTCTGTAAACAGCCTCAGAAAAAACACGGCAGATGAAAATCGTTCAAAGTGGATCCGTATGGATTAAAGTTGCACTGAGTTACATGAACTTCGATGTAGATTAAAATAAGATTTCGTCATCGCTTCTAAAAATTGACTTGAAGGCTGCCGATTTCGGTAAATTGTTTTTCCTGGTTTCTCTATTCATAATCCAAAACGGGCTGACATCAAGAACCCAGAAGAGTGTTGATCCCTCGTGCTCAGAGAGGGAATAAATACCCGGAAGGGAGCTGCCATGTTGCGATCAGAACGCAACTTACCAATGTATCCAAAGAAGACATCGTTTTTGATAAAAAGGGTAATTTTGTGCAATACTACGGCTTTCAAAATACCAAATATTCAATACTTAATCCCTACTCTAATTTTGCTAATATCTTGAATTTAATCTCAAACCTTAAATCAAAGAATATGTAAGGTTTCAAAGTTACCAAGCAGAAAAGGACTTAAACGAAGTATTACGACTGGAAATACTGGTTTGCAGTCTGAATTCCACATAAGCAGCCAACGCAGAACAAGAAAAAAGGAAGGAAGAGAAAAAACAATACAACAATGACAAGTAGGAGGAGCACCAACAGCAATGGATAAGTAAAAGT
>JARSSU010031188.1:0-12456 GCA_029619165.1 Eurosta solidaginis
AAACGGTAAAACGGTACGGTTGTGTTTATTTCTGCTCCTTGAATTTTACATTTTAAAATGGTAAAACTATATTCAAATACTTTTTAAGAATAAATAATGTGTGAGACAGAGACTCAAAAAGCGGAAGCAGAAGTTGGTTTCAAGAATATTATACCAAATAAAGTTTGATTTTTTAAATTTAATATATTTGCGAGAAAGTGACTCTAAATAAAGAAAGCAAAACGCATACACTTACAAAGTTTGATACATATATATACATATATTCATTCTATATAAAAAATGGAGAGTAAATGCGACAAGTGCAAAAGTACAATACGTGGAGAAGTGTCAAAAATTCGTTGCGAAGGGGTATGTGGGAGATATTATCATTTAGCACCAAAATGCTCTGGCATAGACCAATACAGTGTTAATAAATTAGACGAATGTGAAATGCTTAGATTTATGTGTAATGATTGTGTGCAGTATGTGCATAACGTAGATGACATTCTAAAAGATATGCAGATGGTAGTGAGCAAAAATGGCAAACAACTATCTGAGTACAGGAATGAATTTGATAATGCTCTCAAGAAACATGAAAGAGAAATAAAGCAAGTTTTAAAAGCAGTGGAAGTTGCATTTAGCGACAGAATTAAGGCAATGCAAAAAGCGCAAGAATCATGCGAAAAGAGTGTTGTAGAAGTGAACAAAATACGGGAAATTGCTGAAGGCTTCAAGCGAAGCAGCGAGCAGGTCTGTGATGAGTTGAAAACAAACAAGGATGACAATAAGAAAATGATTGAAGAAATAAGTAAAGAGAATAAAAAAATGTGCAATGAAATAAAGAAAAATGTTAATAGTGTTGAAGCCAAAGTGTCATACGCAGCGATAACAAAAAATGATGGACAAAAAAAAGAAGTGTTACCAGACATTAGAAAGAATCATCCCCTAATTGTCAAGCCGAATAAAAAGCAAAATATAGAAATAACCAAAACTGACCTAAACTCGAAAGTTGATCCTAAAGGGCTGCAAATAACTAATATAGTAGCAAGGCAAAGCGGAGTTGTTATTGTTGAAAGCGAAAATGACCATGAGCGTGACAAAATAAAAAATGCCATTGAGAACAATCTGGGAAATAACTATGAGGTTAAGATTCCCAAAAAAGTGAAACCAGCAGTCATGGTGACTGGTATAAATTTTAAATATAGCGACGAGGAACTGGTGCAAAGAATTAAACGACAAAACATTTGTTTAAGTGAAACGGACATCAAAATTGTTAAGCAATATGAAGTGAAAAAGAACGCGAAAAACTATTATAATGCTGTGATAGAAATGAATGTTGAAGCGTTCGCAAATGTACTAGCTGGAGAGAGGCTTAATGTAGGTTGGGAACGTTGCCGAGTATATGATGCAGTGCAGGTATTGTGTTGTTTTAAATGCAAAGGCTTCAATCACAAAGCGGCTGACTGCAAGGAAAAGGAAGTATGCACAAAATGCTTGGGTGAGCATAAACATACACAATGCATAAAGGATGCAGTAAACAAGTGCATTAACTGCATACGAGCAAACAAGGAGCTGAATCTAGGACTTGACGAAAACCATGATACTCTGGATAGAACTTGTCCCGTATACCAACAAAAGCTAGATGCAAGGAAAAGGAAAGTTGTTTATTAGCAACCAAAGAAAATCCTTACAGCAGCGCAAAAGTCAAAATATTATTTAAATCGAGATAGCAATATATACAACTTGGAATGCATTTATCTTAATATTAGTAGTATCATAGCAATAAAATCGAGCTGGAACGTCTTATTGAAATAAGAAGACCAAGTATTGTGTTATGTACGGAAACGTGTACAACAGAACATATCTTGGATTCTGAACTTAGTATTCCGACATACAAATGCATTCGTTGCGACTCTCAAAGTAGGCACACTGGCGGTGTTGTCATGTATGTGAATGAAAATATACAATTTAGCATAGTTTGTAATAAAGCTATCAACATGAATGTGTGGTGCATTATTGTAAAAATAAACAAATGCGCGTTAAAATGGAAAATCGGTGTACTATATCACTCACCAAGTAGCAGTGACTCCACCTTTATTACTTATCTAAATGAAATCATCACTGAACATCTCAAGGAGGCGGATAATAATTTAATAATTGGTGATTTTAATATCAATGTAAATGTATCGTCAACATACTCAAACCAGCTAACAAGTTTATTTGCACAAATGGCAATGATACAAAGGATAAACTTCGACACAAGGATAACAGAGTACTCGTCTACAAGAATTGATCGCTTGCGCGGTCCCCTCTCAAAATTATCCGACACAAAATTGGCAGTCCCGCTTCTTTTTTTTTTTTTTTTTTTTTTTTTTTTTTTTATTTTTTTATTTTTTTTTTTTTTTTTTTTGTTTTTTTCTTTTTTTTTCTTTTTTTTTTTTTTTGTTTTCTCTTGTTGTTTTTGTTTTTTTTTTTTTTGTTTTTTTTGTTTTTTTTTTTTTTTTTTGTGTATTTTTTTTTTGATTTGTTTTTTTTTTTATTTTTTTTTTTTTTTCGTTTTTTTTGTTTTTTTTTGCTTTTTTTGTTTCAACAGTTTAGTGATTCGAACTTTGCAGAAGGTTGCAAATAAGAGGATTTGCAGTAAATTCGTTGCAATTGGTGTCAGAAGAGGAATTGTTATAATTCCGAAGACTTCGAATACAACTTGGACATGGCAAGTTGAGTGAAATGACGATCCAGCAACTGAAGGAGGAGTTGGAAGTCCGTGGATTGGCTACTTTTGGCGATAAATCCCAGCTACAAAGACGACTAAGTGTAGCTATGGTATTTGAAGGAATCAATGCTGAGGAGTATGTCTTTCATTATGATAGCGAGAAAAACAACAACAAAAATGGGAAGAAAAACGAAACACCGCAGACAGTGACGAGCACATATCTGCACAAACTCGAAATGGCATCCAAATGTCACAATGGAAGAACAGAAGACTATATGTCAGTCTCAACTGGAAGCGCAAGAGGACACGTATATCTGGAATGTCGACAAAAATTCGGAACAGGTATCATCGCAGCCTTTGCGAAACTGGAAAAGCAGGATGCAAAAATTTTACAACCGAGGACAAAAATTGATGCCGAGATAGAAGCGTGAAAGGTCTTATGCAACAGTTACAACTAATCGCCAGCTGTCCAGCGAGCAATCCGAAGGTAAAAACATCATCTTTGACGGGCTCTGTCCTTTCGAGGTATTCAAGCTTCAATTTGAGAAGACGTCAGCAGTGAACAACTGGGATGCTGAAGATAAGTTGCTGCACTGTCTGGCATTGAAAGGGCCTGCAGCTGAAATCTTTACAGACAATTCCAGAGTACGACGGATCAAACTATGAAACATTGATGAGCGCTTAGAGAGACGTTACGGAAGCGAGCATAGGGAAAGCAGATATATCAAATTGCAGTTGCAAAATCGGTACCAAAAGGCGAATGAGACTTTGCAGGAGTTGCGTCGGATGTGAAAGATTGGCTCATCTCGCAAATGCAGACGCACCCGTGGAATACACCGAGAGGGTTAAAATTCAGAGCTTTATAAATGGAATACGGGATGCCGAAACGAAACGAGCTACATATGCGAACCAAAGCCAACATTTGCTGAAAACGGTATCATGCACTGACTCAGGAAACAGCGTCACTTTTGAGTAAGCCCGCATACAAAGCTCATCGCGTGGAAGTGGAAAGGCCAGATTGGGTAGACACAATTTTGGAAGCACTGAAGGGAGTACAACAAAAAATGCCGGAGTTATGAAGTTTTCAAGTGCGTTAACCAAGTACATTGCACGTCACAGTCATGGTAGTTTCCAACCTTGGCTGTCGTAAACGCAAAGCTGGAGGAGATAAGCAAGAGCGAGTCAAATGTAAAGATCGAGAACTTGCCCCAGCTATTGAATGTCGTGTGATACCTATCTCGCAAACTGGAAGGAAATACGAGCAGTCTACCGTCAAAGGAAATGTGGATGGCAAGGAGCGTGTTACTGACTGTAGATACGGCGCATCTCATTCTTAATCCGATCCGATTTGGTCAACAGGAGAGTAAGCCATTACCTGGAGCAAGAGTGCGTACGATATGGCGAGTATAACCAAGTCCAGGAGAAGTGTATGTGAAGTCTAACTGGGTAGGTCATGGTCTACACAAATTCGTTGTAGCGGAGATTATGATGAAGTCATATGGGAGTGGACTTCTTAGTTGACCATGACATCAGATCGACATGCAGAGAAGGATTATGACGTTATAAGAACAGGATATACCACTTAACTTCAGTTGGCGAAAGGGTTTCAGTAGTAATCGAGTACTGGTGGAGAAGACTCGACAAGACCACGAAGTCAAAGGCAAAGTTGATGGATCGAATGGGCCAAATAAAGCGAAATCAAAAGTACTTGCGAGAGAAACACTGGCATTGACAAAAACCTAATGTGACGCACTAAACGACTGAACGAATTTTCCAGAAAGAATGCAAGGTGGTATTTCAAGCCAGCGCGCACTACTGTTGTGAAACGTCAAGACGATACTGATGTATACGAAAGTCAATCCGTCCAAGATCAAGCTCTGCGAAGTAGTTCTTCAATTGCCAAAGAACAGAGTGTGAGGGAACGCCCAGGGTAATGAGTAGTAAGATGAAACACTGGCACGATGAGAACATTAATTCGGAAGGTTCTTGGAGGAGATTTGGTACTGTTATACAACCCTCACCGGCGGAAGGTGTTCCATCCAAATTTCGGTGCAGTTGGGAAGGCCCGTACAGAGTTGTGAAGAGGATCAGTGATGTCATCTACCGCATACAAACCATGGGAAACCACGGAAATGAAGGGTGGTTCATTTGGAGAGGCTAGCAGCCGGTTAGATCGAGAGATTTGCCTGATCGGGAAGATCAGACTTAGGTGGAGGGCAGTGTGACGAATATTAGTGACACTAAGTGATACTCACATCCCTAGTCTGATGCTAAGTAAATGAAGTCACAACAACAATAAAGCAGACATCACTTGTATCTACATAAACGAATCAATCATTATGTCTACACATATGTACGTACAAGCAGCGGAGAAGCAACGCACAACCACATGCATATATCTGAGATACTCCCGAAAAGTATGCAATGAGAGAAGCTATACAAATCGTGCATCTGTTGTTACAGCTGAGAAATTTGATAGCTGATGGCCAACTAGTAGATTCTGGAAATGGAGCGCTCTAGAAGATGCGAACGAGGAAATCAGAGGAGTATAAAAGGCAGCAACAGTAGAGGCGCGAGAATCTGTTCGCTTAAGCACGCTATCTGTCTGAGCAATAGAAGTGTATTTTGAAAGGACTGGAATAAAGGCATTTTGCATTATTAACATATGGAGTATTTATTCAACAGTTTAGTGATTCGAACTTAGCAGAAGGTTGCAACTAAGAGAATTTGCAGTAATATTCGTACAATAGTGTCACGGATATTAGCATCACTAAGTGATCCCAGCAACTAGGCGATGCCTAAGGCCACGATAAGCAGTATTTACGTCAATAATCAAATCATGTATACACATATATAAGGCAGCCGAATATAAGTCACACACAGATGCATTTACTTATACGCCTATGTATGCGCGAGAGACTGTCAAACTACAAACATTCACATCAAGAATCAATCATTCTGTATCATACATAAACGAATAAATAATGCGTCTACACATATGGACGTATACGAGCAGCTTGATGCGCCAATGCACAACACACATGCTATATCTATCTGAAGTTGTCACAAAGAGAGAGCCAATAATTTTGTGACGTGTTGTGGTGCGATTTGTAGCCGGAAACACTAGTAAGTTCTGTGAAATCGAAGAGCTAGAAGTATGCAGCGTAAACTATAAAAGCGGGCAGTGCGAGTAGAAGTATTCAGTTGAGTTGAGCTATCAATCAGTTGCTTAAGCACGCTATCTGGCGCATAGTAGAGTTTATTTGAGTTATCAATCAGTTTGGTTATTAAGCCAGCGAGTTTGCAAAGTATAAGTGTATGGTGAAGTACTTTAATAAAGGCCATTTTTCCATTATTCAATATTGGAGTTATTTATTTCAACAGTTTAGTGATTCGAACTTATCAGAGGATTGTTAATAGGAGATTTGCAAGTAAATCGTTACAATGGTGTCAGAAGAGGAATTGTTGATAAATTCAGAGACAAGAAGGACATGCAAAGTTCAGTGAATAAAGATCCAGCAATGAAGAAGGAGTTGGAGAGCCGTGGATTGAATACAAGCGGCGTTAAACTCGAACTCAGGCACGGCTACGAGAGTGCTACTGAAGCATCGAAGGAATTGATGTGGACGAGTAGTGTCTGTTCACCTATGATGGCGAGGAGACACCATAAATGAGCGAGAAACGAACAGTCCAGACGGTACTCAGCACAGACTGCATGTATATGGCTGCAATATCTGCACAACATCGCAGTAGCATCATGTCGTGACAATTGCATCCCAACTAGAAGCGCAGAGGCACGTATACAGAAATGTCACTCGCAAATATCCACGAACATGTCATCTCCACTAGAAGACAGAAACGCATATGTCCTGTCACAGAGGATCCAAGAGACACGAAGGCAAGCATCGAGATTGATGCACAGAGACACAATTTCTTCACGACTGGAAGAACAGAAGTACGTATATGGTATCCCAACTAGAATCGCAGGACCCGTATAACATGCGCAATGAAGAGACAGGAAGAACATACTGGCATCTCAACTGGAAGCGCAAGAGGCACGTCTGATCTGAGATGTCGCACGCATGTCGGACAGGCTATCATCGCAGCTCTTTGTGAAACTGGCAAGAGCACGATGCAAAATTTCAACTCGAGACAAATTGATGCCGAATAGAAGCGTTAAAAGGTACGTATGGAGCAATTACAACTAAACCGCCGCAGCTGTTTCAGCAGGCATCCAGAAGGTAAGAAACACCACCATTTGACGAGTTCTGTGTCCTTTCCAGGTCTGCAAGCTACATTTTGAGAAGACTGCAGCAGTGAACAACTGAATGCGGAATAGATAAGTTGCGTGCACTGTTCGTGGCATTGAGGGGCCGCAGCGATCTGCAGACGATTTCCGAGGAGAGCGGAACAATTATGAAGCATTGATGGCTGCTGTAGAACGCGGACGTATGGAAGCGAGCATAGAAACAGATATTCCGGAATTGAGTGTCAAACCGCTACCAAAGCAAATGAGACATTGCGCGGAGTTGCGTCAGATATTGAAGATTGCCTCATCTTGCAATGCGGACGCACCGCTGGAGACACTGACAGGTAAATCCAGAGTTGGCATAAATGAGCATACGGACGTGGAAACGAGCGGGCTACGTATGCGAATCCAGACAAAACTCAACGTCTTTTGGCTGAACGGTATCGCATGCACTGATCTCAGATACAGCGCTCACTTTTGAGTAGCCAGCGTAGCAAGCTCATCTTTTCTTTTCTCTAGTCTGCGGGAAGTGGAAAAGCTCAGACTGGGTAGACTGCAATTTGATAGCATGAAGTACGCAGCAGATAGATAATGTGCAGTCAATGCTTTAGTGTGGAAGCAGGGCTATTGCGCGTTATTGCCAACACCAAAACCTAACAGTTCCACAAATGTGGTGGTCGTATACGCGAGCAGCATGGAGATGAGTAATCTCCAGACAATCATCGTTACACTAAAGCGATGTCAGCAGCAGGCGCGCAGCTGACTCCTCCATTGAATTGCGCACCATAATCTCATACTCACAAATGAGATAGAGGTGCGCGTACAATCTTACTGTCGGAGGCCTGTGGATGAAGAGCGTGTCATGACTGTAGATACGTAGCATCTCATTCCATAGGGGCCTTCGAGCGATTTAGTCAACAGAAGATAAGACCATGGCACACACGTGAGCAATATTGCGTACAGCCACTGGAGAAGACACCCAGGTAAATTGAGAGAGTAGAATGTGAAGTAGGCATTGGGGACGTCATGTATTTCTTCTGACAGATTTAGTAGTGGCAGGTATTGTTGATGAATCATGATTGAGTGACTTGCTAATCATACCGAGGCATCATCGGTATGCAAGCAGACCCCTGAGCGTATAGAGTAGACATGGATGTGGCACTTAATTCGCTACGAGAGAGCTACAGTAGTAAACGAGTGCTGTGAGAGAGTCAGCAATACACGCATCAGAAGCAGTCATTACTGGGCAAAGTTGATGGAGATGTGGGGTTGGGTTGTTCTTCTTTGGCTGGGGCTTTCTGTCGGGTGTTTTGTTGGGCCGGACACAATATTGTGGTTGCGAAGCAGCAATAACAAACAGCACTGAACATACTGTAGGAAAAACCTGCTATGACAAACAGATGGACGTATTCGGTAAGAGTACTCATGAGTTCAAGTCACCATTCAGTTTGACGCAAGGAGCTATTTGTGGGAAGATGCCAAGAGGCGAGTAGGTATTACCCCGTGACAGCTCGCAGGAACACGTTTCTCTAGTAATACTGATCTTCATAGATATCACGGCATGACGACAGAGCTAGAGTAAAGCCTTCTCAGAGTAATGCAAACACTGCTCTCATATACGCGAACATATTTGTCCAGGATGTCCAACGATGCCGCCACCATGTTGTGAAACTCAAATGACCAACTGAGTACGCGAGTGCCGATACACTGGACTGCTGTCTTGGCAAGTTGAGATGAAGCGTGAAGTAAGGAGAAAATCAGCCTTCAGTGTCGTGATGGTCTTGTGCTATTTACACGTGATGCTGTGTGGACTTTGTAATCGCACCAGCATACTTATGAGAGACTCATGGACAGGTACTGAAAGACAACATGTGAAACATACTTGGTGTACTGGACGACCATCAGCGTATTGGCAAGAGTTGAGAGACATCTTAAGAACTGGAGAAGTTTCCAGAGGATAGCTGGCGCTGGTGCTGAGTTAGTCCAAAAAGTGTACGCTGTTAAGGAAGTATTATTGCGCACACAGTAACTACAGAAGGTGTCTGTACAGCGAATGAAAAAGATAGATAGCAGTAAGATTGCAAGACCACAGACCTACATGAATTGAGAAGTTTCTTGGCTGTGCCATAGGTACGCGCTTTGTCCAAAGTTTTCAGCTCGTAGCCACCTAGCCTCCATGAGCTTACAGAAAAAGACAACGCTTTTGATGGAAGCAGGAGCAGAAGTGCTTCCGACATTGAGGGCGTTTATGCACTGCCCAGATGTAGCATATCGATTCAAGAGCACATCTATTCTAGTTACAGATGCGAGTGATATGCTATAGGAGGCGTTTTGTCACACTGGTCGATGGACAGGAGAAGGAGTTGCATTATACAGCCGTTCGTGAAACCAGAGAGAACTACTGTGTGACGCGGAGAGAGCTGTTGGCATGGTAGAGTGCATTACATTTTTCACAAATACCTCTACGAGCCAGCGATTCCGTGTCAGGACAGAGCACGCAGCGGGTTGAAATGGCTCTGCAGTCTCCTAATCCGGCAGGGCATTGGCGGTGGATCGAGCGCTACAAAGCTACGACTTTTCCATTGAGCATCGAAAGGTAGTACCCATGAAATGCTGAGGCATGTCACGAAGACCATATAGTTTGGAATGCAAGCTCACTGTTCTTACCGCCGCGGCTAAGAAGGACATTATAGAGGTCTCGCTAATGATATTACATGTACATGATGTAATGGACACGAACAGCTAAGAAAGTGCCAGCTAGTAGATTGCAGATCTGTCACGTGTATGCAGGGCTCGAACGAAATGAAAAGACCAAACGAGAAGAGATGTCAGCAGAGAGTTCGTTGCGAATCTCTGGGGGAACAGTTTAGAATGATATCCGTTGCCTCATCGAGTATGTAGAGTGAGGATGGTAATACAAGAATAAACTGATGAGTTGTTCCGATAGTGATCTGACGTTGCTCAGCGAGCTGCATATGATCCAGCGAGGTCCCATCTTGGAATCACGAAGACGCTCGAGAAGATTCAAACAGAGAGACTATCTATTGGGTGGTGCCGTCAGCGTCACTGAGTGGATTGCGAACTGCGGAGGTTTGCAGCAGAGCGAAGGTACCAGAACACGAAGTCATGGCCAGATGAGCAATATACTCAGGTGCGCATTTGAAAGATCGCCATGAGTCGCAGGTCCATTTCCTACTACAACCGGCGAACAAATACTACTGGTGGTTATGGATTATTTCAGTAAATGGCCAGAGGTATACCCAATCAAACCAAGAAGCAGAAACAGTAGCAGAAGTGGTTAAAACGAATGGTTGCAAGTATGGTGTACCAATGGATTACATTCTGACAAGGCAGGAATTTCGAATCAGCTGTGTCCAGAAATGTGTAAGTCATTGGCATTCTGAAAACACGGACAACTGCATTGCATCCTCAATCAGATGGTATGGTAGAACGATTCAATAGAACATTGGAGGAGCACTTAAGGAAAGTAGTAGACAGTACCATAAAGAATGGGATACCCGCATACATTATTCTTGATGGCTTCCGATCAGCAGTGCATAAGACAACGGGCCACCCTGCAAAAGTAATTTTGGCAATGACCTTAGATGCCAGCTGATTTGAGTTTGGGATAGATGCCAATGCGGAGAGAAAATGTCAGGAAATCCAATAGTGTTTTGGAAGAAGAGCTGAGAGAGATACACGATCTGGTAAGGAACGAGAGATTATGAGTGACAGATGAAAGCCAGATACGATAAAGCAATTAAGTCAGAAGGTTTCAGGAAGGAGATTTGTGCTGTTATACAACCCACACGTAAAAAGGTTTGTCCCCGAAACTTGCAGTGTAATTGGGAAGGCCCATACAAGTTGTAAAACGGATCACGATGTAGTGTACCGCATACAACATCGTAAACCACGAACAAAATGAAAGTGGTCCATTTGGAAAGGCTGGCAACGATTAGATCAGAGAGATTTGTCTGACGGGACGATCAGACTTAGGTGGAGGCAGTGTCACGGATATTAGCATCACTAAGTTATCCCATCACTAAGGCGATGCTAAGGCCACTGACAAGCAGTATTTACGTCTAATAATCAATCAGTATACACATATATAAGGCAGCCGAAATAAGTCACACACACAGATGCATTTACTTATACGCCTATGTATGCGCGAGAGACTGTAAACTACAAACATTCACATCAATAATTCAATCATTATGTATCTACATAAACGAATAAATAATTGCGTCTACACATATGTACGTATACGAGCAGCGGAGCGGCCAATGCACAAACACATGCATATATCTTATCTGAGTTGTCACTAAGACGAGAGCAATAATTTGTGCACGTAGTGTGGCTGGCGATTTTGTAGCCGAAACAAACTAGTAAGTTCTGGAAATCGAAGAGCCTAGAAGTATGCAGCGTAAACTATAAAAGCGGGGCAGGCGAGTAAGAAGTAATTCAGTTTGAGTTGAGCTATCAATCAGTTTGATTAAGCACGCGATCTGCGGCGCAATAGATAGAGTTTCATTTGAGTTATCAATCAGTTTGGTTATTAAGCCAGCGAGTAGCAAAGTATAAGTGTTATTGTGAAGTACTTTAATAAAGGCCATTTTCCATTATTCAATATTGGAGTTTTATTCAACAGTTTAGTGATTCGAACTTAGCAGAGGATTGCAAATAAGAGGATTTGCAAGTAAAATCGTTACAATATTTACTAGTCCTTCCTCATCTCTCGACAAGACGTGATCCGTGTAAGTGTGAGGAATATATTTTTTATACTGTGGCGAATGTTGACGATCTACTATGCTAGTTAATAATCACGCAACAACAAGAGACATGAAGCGCACTCTTATGTACAAGGCAAGCAAAGAGATACTCACACACACAGATTGTAGTCAGCAGCCGAAGTGTCACACATACACATGCGTATATGTGGCTCAAGTATCAAGCCCCACTCAGCATTAAGGTGATTAAATTTGAATTTATCCTACATGTCAGTACGATTGATTACTCTTCTGACTAAATATGAGTTATCATACATTGAACAATATTGATGATCAAAAACTGAAATCATATTTTCGATCACTTTGGAATCATTTTGAAGTCTTTGATATTATTTAATATTCATAAAAATAATTACAAAAAGAATAATCAATATGATACTTTTGCTGATCTAAAACTGAATGTTACATTTTTCAATCACGTGTGGAAGATCACATTTGAATCAAATGTGTTACTTTAGGTGACCAAGAATCTTAATCTTTTTTCAATCAGCTTCGAATCTTGTTTCCGACTATCTTACTTTTCATTGAAATCTTATTTTTTCATGTGCACACATTTTTTCATGCATGAGTTCGAAAAAATATATAATTTTTTTTATTTATACACAAAGATTATTGTAAATGCTGCTCGATGTACCGAAGATGTCCCCAATCATTGTCTCCACTTTGTCCAGAAAATACATAATGTGGGAAATACAAAGGTTTTGAGATATTTGAACCCCAGGTAAAGT
>JARSSU010031190.1:0-22090 GCA_029619165.1 Eurosta solidaginis
GAAAACACAAGCTTTTACAGTAAGAACACCGGCGTACGCCGCCCGCCGCCAACGCCGCCGTCGGCGGTATATAATAGAACCTACGCCGCCCGCCGCCGATAAAGTGATCGGCGTAAGCTCTAGTTCAGAGCATGCATTTTCCAATATTTCTGTATTAAAAAGGCCCAAGCATTGAAGTTTACAACTTTAAATGTGACCAAAGTTTCAAAGGTTATAAAACAAAAAGTGTACTCTAAGCTTTATGGCATAATAATGGAATACTATTTATACAGTTCCAATCATCTATCTCTTTGAGCATTAGACATACATCCTATTGATACAAAACAGCAGACTTCATTGTCACACCGGAACCTGACAACTTGTTCGCTTGTTCATTTAACTGTTCGGCTTTCGCACAAACAAAGTGACAAAAATCATATCAACTGTGGGAGCGACAAACAGGCTCGATAAATACAGAGGAGGGAGCTTAGCGTATAAATTTTGAATGACAGAATAAGTAAAGCGTCACCAGTAAATCGAGCTCTGAGCTTGTTTGTTATGATAAAACTTACATGCAGGTCAATGAAAATAGGCCGATGTTTGTATGTCGGGCATGTCTAGTATGCCCAAGTGAAATACATAAGTGTGTTTTAAGCCAATAAACATTGTTGTGGTTTCTTTTTGATAGTACCTGAATGACATTAAAAATGTATATCGATTACCTATACATGAGTGTGTTTGTAAGTGTCATGTGTTGCTTTAAGGTGTCCTTCAGTTATAATATATTATCTAGGTTAACATGACATGGTATGAACGCTTACTTATTTAGTACTGCAACATGAAAGAGAAAAGCGGATATTTGTCCATCGATATATTTTAATACATGTTTGTGTTTGTATCTAAAATTATATTTTACGGGATGTTAATATTTAATTGTATGTAAACTTGTTTTCACATATTCATTTAGAATCTTTCCGCTGTTTGTTTAGGAAGTTCAAGGAAATTGCGGTTTGAATAGGGTTAGATTAAAGAGACGTAGTGTTGTTAGAGGATGGTGTTAGCACAATTCTTTTGGCTAGCTTAATTGCTGCTTTGAGATCTGACAAATCTACCACACCTGGTAGCTGATGCCTCGACTACGCGAACGCGGCACACGTACACAAAACGTGCTCAACCGTTTCTTTCTAAGCACCCACTTTTTACATCTGCTGTTACTGATGAGGCCTTAGGTTAGATTAGGTTAAGATGGCGTGCGTGAGTGTTAACCGCACTTCCACTCGGAGACATTATTGTTCATTGTGAGTGCCATCAGTAAGTATAGGGTGTCGGCAAATTCGTTTAGCCCCATTACCTCCCTGTGGTTTCCCAACGAAACACTTGTTTTCCCTGATGATACAAGAAGAAGCGAGCGACGCCCCATTTCTTTTGCCTTTCACTTTCACACACCCACATGATAAGCGTTTGAGAACCCGTGATGTTGTGGCGTTAAGGAAGACATCCCTCTTTGCAGCAGTCTTATGTAGTGACGTGTCTTTACAGGGCCGCCGTGCTTATAGACCGTCGCCAGTCTTCTCCAGCTTTATAAATAGCTTATCAGAATTTCTATTGGTATGTCTTCACGGGCGCGATAGCCCGGCAACATGCTCATGCGTAATGAATCGGCAGTATTATTAGTCGAACAACACACCCAAGTATTTGTTGCGGGTAGCTTATGGTCGTTATCGCACGATGAAACACCCACATATGTCGAGATGTCCGGTCTAAGAGTTAGTAAAATAAGAACCTACGAAGACTTTGTGACAATGCGATAATAACGCCGATGATAAAGAAAAATGAAAGACACTGAGGCAGCTAGTGGTAAATTTTTAAGCATAACGATACTAATGAGAAGTGCCACCCAAGACCTGTAACCATTATCCTGCCCCGTTCATTATCGCTAGCAAAATTATGCGTAGAGGTTAATTCTGGTGCAGCGAAAGGAGAGCTTGAGATAGCAGAAATAAAACAAAAGTGGGCGAGAGGGGACTCCTACTTAGAAATATCTTTGTTTAATTATTTGTTACTGCTATTTCTCTCTGAATCTATCGCCTCCCAATGACTCCAACAGTTTGAGCGTCCTAATTAGATCAGGTCGGATAAGCTAGCTAGCTACTGTATCATAGAGAGATCACGCGCCGAATGTATAAAATATCGCGCGGCCGCGGCGGCGTCCCGCCGCGTTACTATATTTTCTACTCGTTTGACTACTCTGTCTTCACATCAGAAACTTAATGATCACTCATTTCACCTTCTAATAGCAATGCTCGCATGTTGATCTTTTATATAACTACCTTTATTCTCGTAAAACATCGTAAATTTTTGTGCTTGCACACAGAGTAACTCGCTACCGATTATGTAGAAGAGAGGAAATGATCAGCCGAATTTAAAATAGACAAGCTATATGACAGACAATCGTGAAGCGGAACGATACATGCTAGGCAGCATGTGACATACCTACAAACAAAAAATCTCCATGTACTTGTAAATTAACGCATCGGACAAATGTCGAAATCGTACTGCGCCTGCGTAGTTGATCGCTATCAAATCTAGAGGCTTATATAATCAGCTGTTCGCTGCGGCCTACTGTATCGCTCCGCCATACACCGCAGACAATCGGACATTTACTTGACAAATAGACATTCTTTAAGCACTGACACACCACACAACTAGAAGCGGCAACGCGCGCACAACAGAGTGCATTGTGCGTTGACTTCATTTAGGCATTACGATTACCATTAGCTACTAACGAAATATTATAGATTGCGAATTTTTCTGTAGGCCGAAGATTGGCTCATAAGCGCTGCTTAATGCCATAGAAAACATGCCTTTATTCTTCAATAAGCCGCTGTATGAAAATAGTATACAGAAGCTGCTTTAGAGCCATATTCATTGCTTCACGTCGAAATCTGTCGCGATATGGTCGAATAGTCCCGAGTATCAACGAGATGCGCATCACTGCCAGTTATAGAAACGATTGCGAAATTTAACTCGTTCTCAACTAGTCTCAAAAGTTATTTAAAAAAACCAGCGCATCCGCTTGCGAAAGTCTTCAGCGGCCTACAACTAGAGGCTTCTAGACAGTGACGCGTCGACGGCAAGGTATGCACGTTCGAAGTCGCAGATCTATAGCTTGACTGCGCTCGGCCACTGTCGTGGTGAGAGGGTCGGCGAGGCGTGGTACGACTGGTGGTCGGGATTGCACATCGGGAATTGCAGCTCTTAAAACAGCCGAAAAAACTGGAAGCAACCTGTGCCACGAAAGTCATGAGTATTAAAGACCATTAATGCACACCGTATGTCGACTTTGGGCGTGACCACCAAGGAGCACATATGATTCAAAGAACATTTCTTGACGAAGATATTAGGAATTCACCCCACTCTGAACTGAAACTATGCTTTGCACGAGATATATAGACAAAAGTGAGACCATTTTATGTATCTCTATTCTTTCACAGACGCAGTAATTCCAAACACCGGGGTTAGGTTCGAAGCCTACTCTGGAGTAAGCGAACGAGGGACCATCCGTCCGCAAGGAGCTACTCTTGAAAATGCTCTGAACGATCTGCGAGATTTGAGGCAAAACCCCGGATCTTTCCGAAATACATACAAACAAAACCTTTCCTAATATAATAAAGAGAAAAAGCAAGCTTTTAAAGTAAGAACAACCGGCGTACGCCGGCGTACTGCCCACGCCGCCGCCGCCGCGAGTATAAGTAATCGGCGTAAAAACTGTACTGTGTTAACAGCTTTGGAAAAATTTAATGCTACGAGTACTGTTCTATGCCTCTTAGCGCACTGCCTTTGCAGTTTTATTTTTGAAAGCCAAGTGGTGGTTGGCAGGTCACAGGTTTTCCGGTGAAATAAGGAAGCAGACTGACTGGAGTATTCGACTACTGCGACAGGAAAGATATTGCACGACATAAGTCTCATGATTAGCGGGTGTTCAGAGATGAAAAAGGTGGACAGAAAGAAGTGAAGACAAAGCGCTGGGAAACATAGCCTCATTCGCGACAGAGACGAATCGCTAGTGTGTTTGCACTATGTCAAACTATGGTTTTCGCCATTCCTCTTAACATAAAGTAAGAAACGTAAAGTCGAACGAAAATGGGTAGAGAATACATTGCTAGACGAAATCGTTTGAAGGCGAATCGTTCGTCTGAGCTATCATTCGTCTGAGCTATCGTTCGCTATTCAGAATGAAGCCCTTAACCCTCTTAGTTCATAGGCATGTCACTCACAGTGTTGTTGCAATGCTATGCGCCATCTCTGTGTGTGAAAAGAACCACCACTATGCCAGCCACCGTTGCAGTAGAAGAACTGAATCAATAATTGATTTTGTTCGAGATGCCTTCAAGTCAAGCTTTGCCACAGCTTAGCTGTTTCGTTCTTCTGTGTGTCTTTGTCATGGGTGAGAAATGTCTCGTTACTCATTCGTTTGTGATATTACAGTGTAATGAATGTTAAGCCCTCTTCGAGGATTTTCATTTCGCATAGTACAAGCTGCAGGCAGTACATATTTACATACATATGTACACACATTTCATTCAGTGCGTCAATCATCGCATTCCTTCCCTCCGTTGAAATATCTGCTGTGCGTGTTATGCTCTTTGCTTACTTGTTATTGAACAAATGCATTATAAAGAGCTGTAAATCTTATTGGTAGTGACTTTTCAACAAACAAAACAACTTTTTTGTGTTGTAGCATTCTTGCGGCACAATACATTGCAGTCAAGCCATCGACTCAAGTTTTATCCGTAACTGATTTCAGCGCATTTTTGTTCTGGTTCTTGTAAACGCGGGATGCCATTATCATTACCTACACAAGTGCCTGTTCCATCATGTATAAGCAAATTTGTGTACCGAAATTATCTTTTATTCAATACTTAAAGCTACTTTTATTACTCAGCGTGCTGTGTATCTACGGAGTATATAACTTTGATTGGATAACGGTTGGTTGTCTAACAGGTATAAAGGATTGAGCTAGATATATACGACTTCGCGTTATACAAAATCGTCAGTTATGGAAAAAAGAATTTGATTGAAGCCATGTCCGTCCGTCGGTCCGTTGACACGATAACTTGAGTAAATATTGAGATATCTCTACCAATTTGGTACACGAGATTATCTGGACCCGGAATAGATTGGTATTGAAAATGAGCGAATCGGATGATAACCACGCCCACTTTCTTTATATATATAAGTTAGGCTAGGTTGGGTGGTAGCTTGCCTCATATGGGAGGCTCACTTGGACACATGAAGGTCCGTTGTGATACCACATATAATAAACTAACGGCGACGTAGATATAACTACTTAGAGAATCGTTGGGTAGCAACGATAAGTTCCGAATGATCCCGATCTCACCTTGGATAGCTCCTCGGGAGATCCAAGTGAGTCGCGACCAAATACTTCGCCTAGTTCTGGCAAAAGCTGGCAATCAAGCAGAAAGTTATTTGGCTGATTCCACCTCATCATCCTCCATACAGCTGCCGCACAGGATGGAGTTTCCAATATATTGAGACGTACCGCATGGATAGCCATGGACAGTGTTGTGTCAAGACCCCAATGACCATTGATAGGTGAGCCTTAGTAGAACCCAATTATTTCAGCGACCTCCTGCCACCCACTTTAGCCAGAAAGACTTGCTCCATCACTAGTTCGCCAACGTTTGTGAGCTGACTCGAGGCCCAGCCATGGAGGAGCAATCCACAGGTGGCTAGTGGCATCCCGAAATCCCTACAGCCATCTTCATCCGGTTCAGTTGTACTGGTCTTCGGGCTAAGAGGTCCGCTTCACCGTTACCCGGAATATCACTATGGCCCGGGACCCAGATACTCTTAATTGTAAAATATTACGATGCAAGCGCAAGTGAGGTCAGGCACTCCCAGACCACCCTCGATCACCACTGTAGTTGAGCTCAAGGCCTTTATAGCCGCTTGGCTATCAGAGTAGATGTTAAATTCCCTAACCGTAGTAGCGCTGGATAGCATTTCATCCAACGCATCCTTAATCGCAGCAACTTCCGCTTGGAATGCACTGCAGTGATCAGCCAGCTTAAACTTGGCGGCTTACATTTAGCTCTTGACAAAGACCCCCCGCCAACCTTTCCGTCCAACTTCGACCCATCCGTGAACAAGTTAACCGGTCCCATGCCCAGATAATTCCTCTTCCCCACTCCTCCCTCGGAGGAATGACTCTGGTGAAGGTGCATAGGCATAAATAGTCCGTCCTGTCCGGGATAAGTCGAAACTAGTAAGAAGGCTAGAGTGTCCGAAGTCAGAAAGCCCATAACCCATATCACGAAGCCGTACCAACGACCGGCGCCGCGCCTGTTATATATATAACATTTTTGAAAACACAAAAAACCTGATTATTTAGTGAACAATACAACTAGAATGTTGAAATTGACGCGTAGACTGATATTGAGACTCTTGATAAAAATCTGAAAACAATATGTTTAAAATGGGCGTGGCACCGCCCACTTGTGATAAAATCAATTTTATAAATATATTAATCATAAGTCAAAAATCGTTAAACCTATCGTAACAAATTCGGCAGAGACGTTGCCTTTACTATAAGGAATGCTTTGAAGAAAATTAAGGAAATCGGTTAAGTACCACGCCCACTTTATATAAAATATTTTTAAAACGGTCCGTGGACGAATAAAATAAGCTATATCTTAGCGAAAAAGAGCTTTGTATCAATAGAATTTTACTTTTTAAATTGAATTATAACATTAAATTGGAAAATACTAAAATTGTTGAAAATGGGTGTGGCACCGCCCCCTTTTATGACTAAGCAATTTTCTATGTTTCGGGAGCCATAACTCGAAGAAAAATTAACATATCGTAATGAAATTGTGTACACATATTTTCCTTATAGCAGAAAATATTTGTAGTAAAACTGGACGGGATCGGTTAAAGACCACGGCAACTTAGCTACAAAACAAGTTTAAAAGGGTCGTAGACTAGAATAATAAGCTATAACTTAGCAAAAAATAGTTTGGAATAGTGATATTTCACTTATCAAGTTTTATTGTAAGAGGAAATGGGGAGGACATTTTTTTTAAACGGCGATGCCACGTGTTATGTAAAAACGTAATTATCTGAAATGAAATGTACAATGAAGCTCACGCTGAGTATATATTGTTAGGTTACACCCGAACTTAGACACCTTTACTTGTTTTGCGTACTATTGCGTGAGATGATCAGAGCTAGATACATTTTGCTGTTGAGCGTCGGAGCAAAACATTTTAGTCTATTAAAATTGTATTTGCAATCCGATTGTTATACCATGCCTTGTAGAAATCATTCAGGTCAGGCTGTAGAGTGAATCTTTAATTCAATACCTTAAATCGATCCGCTTAACCCAAATACTCTCCATCCAATCTGGGAGAAATATTTTACGAATTGCGACATCTCGGCTCACTTTGGAATGGAGTAGAATGTTCGATTTTTTATTTTTTATTTATTATTTACTGGATGGCGAATATAGGTTAAATTGTGAAAGGGCCTTGTCAAGAGTGACAAGGTGACAATGTGACAAAAGAAAGATGATGTGAGTGCTTACCGAACTTCTTATGCCGAGCAGGTTAGGGTTGCATGTACAACATACGCCTGATAGTGGCCGATGTGATGTAGCTGGGAGTCAGGAGGATATTCGGCTGTCTTGGCGATAACTTTATCGCCCCTCTCTCTCTTACTCATAGTGTATTTACAGCGATTGGAATCCCTATCTATACTATGGATGTTCTTGTTTAGTGGACAGCTACATAAAAAGAACCTACCTCATAAAATTAGAGGGGTATTGCATACGTCTACCATGGTGTGACTGGTAGCGTACTCCGTCTACCACACCAATCCTGGTTCTCGCCCCGGGCAAAGAAACACCAAAATTTTAGAAACAAGTTTTTCAATTAGAAGAAAAGTTTTCTAACGAGTGTATTTCTGCCATGAAAATTTTCAGCGAAAACTAATCTGCCTTGTCAGATGCCGTTTCGGAGTCGGTATAAAACAAGTAGGTCCCATCACTCCAATTTATAGGAAAACTTAAAAGGCACAGGAGGCAAATTTGAGAGATCTTAGCATAAAATCTCTTCGGAGGTTATAGCGCTTACATGAGCAGAGCCTCACAGAGCATATTAACTTTGTTCGCATACGGCAATCCGTAACAGCTAACTAATCGAGATAGATATAGACTTCTATATTAAAATGATCTGGGGCGATTTATTTAGCCATGTCCGTCCGTCGTCCGTCAATAACACGATAACTTGAGTAAATTTTGAGGTATCTTGATGAAATTTGGTAATGTAGGTTCCTGGGCACTCGTCCTCTGATCGCTAGTTAAAATGAACGAACTATAACCATTCGGCCATTTTATACCAATACAAAGTGAGTCAGATAAGTACGTCAACTAAGTTTAGTAAATATATATCTATTTTGCTAAGTTATCGTGTTAAGGGCCGAGCGGAAGACATACGGTTAACTGTGTTTAAAAACTGGGTATGGCTTCAACCGATTTCTCCCGTTTTCACAGACAACAGTTGCCGTCGTAGAATCTATGCCCCTAACAAATTTCACAAGGTTAGTCAATTTTTGTTGGACTTATGGCATTAAAAGTATTGTAGACAAATTAAATAAAAAAGGGCGGAGCCACGCCCATTTTGAAATTTTCTTTTATTTTTGTATTTTGTCGCACCATATCATTACTGGAGTTGATGTTGACATTATTTACTTACATACTGTAAAGATATTAAATTTTTGTTAAAATTTGACTTTTAAAAATTTTTTTTAAAAGTGGGTGGTTCGTTATACAATTTTGCTAATTTTTATTTAGCGCACATATAAGAATAGGAGTAACGTTACTTCCAGAGTTCATCATAATATCTTCAACGACTGCCAAATTACGGCTTGCAAACCTTTCAAATACCTTCTTTTAAACGTGGGCGGTGCCACGCCCATTGTCCAAAATTTTACCAATTTTCTATTGTGCGTCGTAAGGCCAACCCACCTACAGCGTAATTGCTTATCCGTCTTTGGTAATGAATTATCTCATTTTTTCGGGTTTTCGAAATTTCTATATCGAAAAAGTGGGCGTGGTTATAGTCCGATTTCGTTCATTTTAAATAGCGATCTGATATGTGTGGCCAGGAACCTACATACCAAATTTCATCAAGATACCTCAAAATTTACTCAAGTTATCGTGTTTACGGGCGGACGGACGGACGAACGAACATGGCTAAATAAATTTCTTTTTTCGCCCAGGATCATTTTCATATATAGAAGTCTATATCTATCTCGATTAGTTTATGCCGTTATGGATTACCGTTATGCGTACAAAATTAGTATACTCTGTGAGCTCTACTTAGCTGAGTATAAAAAGAACAACCAACGCTACAATAAGAGAGGAGATGCGAAAAGTGTCGGTTTGCCATGGAAAAAGCGTGATAAGCCAAAAGGAGGTTACACTAAGATTCGCTTTCTCGTAGGAACCAAGGAGAGGTATTAATAAAACTCCGACTTTTTCGCACGGGCCACAGGAAGGTGACAATAAGACTCCGGCTCTTCTGAGGCGATGAGTGATGTGACGAAACAGTCATGCCTATGGAATGGAAAAAAGGAACTATTTATTTTGCCTATTGCTACTCCAATCCATATTTCTATTTCCATTCCTACTCCTGTTCCTAGTCCTATTCCTATTCTTTTTTTATTCCATTTGCTTATTCATATTCCTATCCTTATTCCTAGTCCTATTCCTATTTCTATGCTTATTTCTACTATTAATCCCATCCTATTCCCACTACTCTCCTATTCCTATTCATATTCCTATTCTAACTCCAAACTCTATTCCTCTTTCTATTCTTACTCTATTCGTATTTTTACTCCTATATTATTCCTTTCTTATTATTAATCCTATTTAATACTATTATTTCTATTCCTTTTCCTATTCCTATTTTTAGTCCTTATCATATTCCAATTCTTATTCCTAGTTCTGTTGCAATTCTACCTTTTCATACTCCCATCCCGATTCTACTCCTATTCACAATTCCTGCTCCTTTTCTTTAATTGTTATTCCTATTTTATATTCTATTTACGAGTATGAGTAGCATTTTTGCAAACAAAAATTTCACTCATAAATATGCTTAGCAGATAGGGCAGATAAATATTTTCGAAAATAAACTTAAAAGTTACTGCAATTGAGGCATAAGAAAATTATGCATCTGACGGAGTTTGTTTAACATTTTATACTCAGTTGAGCGGAGCTCACAGGAGTATATTAACTTTGATGTGGATAACGGCTGGTTGTACAGGTATAAAGGAATCGAGATAGATATAGACTTCCATATATCAAAATCATCAGTATCGATTCGATTGAGCCATGTCTGTCCGTCCGTCTGTCCGTTAACACGATAACTTGAGTAAATTTTGAGGTATCTTGATGAAATTTGGTATGTAGGTTCCTGAGCACTTATCTCAGATCGCTATTTAAAATGAACGATATCGGACAATAACCACGCCCACTTTTTCGATATCGAAAATTTCGAAAAAGTGCGATAATTCATTACCAAATACGGATTAAGCGATGAAACTTGGTAGGTGAGTTGAACTTATGACGCAGAATAGAAAAACTAGTAAAATTTTGGACAATGGGCGTGGCACCGCCCACTTTTAAAGAAGGTAATTTAGAAGTTTTGCAAGCTGTAATTTGGCAGTCGTTGAAGATATCATGATGAAATTTGGCACGTTATTACTATATGTCTGCTTAATAAAAAATAGCAAAATCGGAGAACGACCACGCCCACTTTTAAAAAAAAATTTTTTAATTCAAATTTTAAAAGAAAAGTTAATATCTTTACAGTATATAAGTAAATTATGTCAACATTCAACTCCAGTAATGATATGGTGCAACATAATACAAAAATGAAAGACATTTTCAAAATGGGCGTGGCTCCGCCCTTTTTAATTTAATTGTCTAGGATACTTTTAATGCCATAAGTCGAACAAAAATCTACCAATCCTTGTGAAATTTGGTAGAGGCTTAGATTCTAGGCCGATAACTGTTTTCTGTGAAAAAGAGCGAAATCGTTGAAGACACGCCCAGCTTTTATACACAGTCGACCGTCTGTCCTTCCACTCGGCCGTTAACACGATAACTTGAGCAAAAATCGATATATCTTTACTAAACTCAGTTCACGTACTTATCTGAACTAACTTGTATTGGTGTAAAAAATGGCCGACATCCTACTATGACCACGTCCACTTTTTCGATATCGAAAATTACGAAAAATGAAAAAAAATGCCATAATTATATACCAAATACGAAAAAAGGGATGAAACATGGTAATTGTATTGGTCTATTGACGCAAAATATAACTTTACAAAAAAAACTTGGTAAATTCATTGATACCCATATCGTACAAACACATTCTAGAGTCACCCCTGGTCCACTTTATGGTGATATCTCGAAAAGGCGTCCACATATAGAACTAAGGCCCTCTCCCTTTTTAAAATACTCATTAACACCTTTAATTTGATACTCATATTCGTACAAACAAATTCTAAAGTCAGCCCTGGTCCATCTTTATGGCGATATCTCGAAAGGCGTCCATCTATAGAACTAAGGCATACGCCTTTTAAAAATACTCATTAACACCTTTAATTTGATACCCATATCGTACAAACTAATTCTAGGGTCACCCTTGGTCCACGTTTATGGCGATATCTCGAAAGGCGTCCATCTATAGAACTATGGCCCACGCCCTCTTAAAATACTCATTACGCCTTTCATTTGATACCCATATCGTACAAACAAATTCTAGGGTCACCCCTGGCCCACCTTTATGGCGATATCTCGAAAACGGCGTCCACCTATGGAACTAAGGATTACTCCCTTTTAAAATACTCATTAACATCTTTCATTTGATACCCATATCGTACAAAACGCATTCTAGAGTCAACCCTGATCCACCTTTTATGGCTATATCCCTAATGGCGTCCACCTGTAGAACTATGGCCCACTCCCTCATAAAATACTCTTTAATGCCTTCATTTGATACACATGTCATACAAACACATTCCAGGGTTACCCTAGGTTCTTTTTACAACATGGTGATTTTCCCTTACTTTGTCTCCACAGCTCTCAACTGAGTATGTAATGTTCGGTTACACCCAACTTAGCCTTCCTTACTTGTTTCTTTTAATATCAACAATTTATTATATTTCATACGCCATTTCAGATATTTACCCAACTTTAGAACTTTAACTAAAACTGCAAGTGATATGTGAAATATTAAGTAGAATATCTAAACGAATTCACACTTGGAGGGAACAACAAAAAGTGTAGACATAAACTTAAATAACTATAAAGGAACATACGTATGTATGTATGTATGTATGTTATCATTATGTGCTTTAAATTCAATTTGGGCTCAACTAAAAACCTCTTATGCATACAAATGTTTGGATTTGTGTGGTGTTAATATTGGTATGTATATTAAATTGTGTAAAGAGCTAGTACGTGTATACATTATTGTATATTAGTGAATACACTTTCACATATTTTGCAATATGTATTTTTTTTTAACAGGCATTTGGTAACAACCTACATATGTACATACATAGAAGAGTAATATGTAAGGTCTGTGATGGTCAGTCTATAACTGCAACATGTGCCCAGATTATTATTAGCGGTTCAGTTACTGTTATATTTATTAGGGTGAATCAAAAAAATAACCTTTATTATATTCACTTGTTTTATGTGTGAACATCTTTGATCACGATATGGGGGATTCAAAACGTAAGCGTGAGATATAAGTGAAGTGTAAGATAGTCTTTGTAAAAGGTATGCTATATAGGGGATACATGTAGAATGTAAATACGGGCTGTAGTGTGTAATACAGAGATGTAATGAAAGCGTAAGTAGTAGTAACTACACATTAAGTAATAGAACAGATTTGAAACACTGCTGTTATGTTGGAAATAAAGACCTAAAAAAAAGCATGAGAAAAATCGTGAAATTTATTACTAAAAAGTATTTACAACAACAAAGTGTATGGTTGGGTTATTCATGTTAAGCCGAAATTTATTTGCGTTTTGGGTTTTTGTTGGTTTTAAAATCTTATTCGTTACATTTATGTGTAAGTAATAAAGTGTTAGTAAGAGAAAAATATAAGATAATTAAAATAAAATAAAATGAAATTAAAAATTAAAATTAAAACGATATAAAAAAAGGGAAATAAAGAAATGAAAAAACACACAGTAAAATAATAAACAGAAACTAATAAACAATAAAATAAAAAAGAAAATAAAAACACAGTAAAATAAATTATTAGTTAAATTATATTTAAATGAAATTAAATTGAATTAAATAAATTTAAATCAAATCATCAATTTAATTTAATTTAAAATTAAATTATATTCTTTCAAATTAAATTGAAGTAAATTCGGTCAAGTTAAATAAAGCTAGATTCAATCGATTATTAATCGACGAGCTATCCGTTTGTTATCGATTTTTTTACCAATATCTGTCGATTTGTTATCAAGAAGTTATCGGTTTCCCCCCGAAAACTTATGCAACTGCCAGAAAGGGCAAACATTGTAATCATAGGGACGGGAAACTGCCTTTGAAAATTCAATGAAAACTATATAAATATATATATATATATATATATATCGCACATTTTACTGCAAACTGATTTAACGCAAATTTGAACTTTTTTAGATTTATGACCCAGGTAGATATACCAGCTGGCGAGATTACACTGACATTTATAGAATACCAGAAAATACCACAATAGCGAACATAGATGCCTTTGAGTCTTAAAATGGGGAAACTTTTATCAAGGTTCGTTGAGTCCTTACCAACTTGGTCACTATACCATGCAGAACAAATTATTGCGTTGGTACGTGACCACGACTTTAATTCAATATTTATTCCTGGAATTGATACAAGCAAACCGACGTGGTAATCTATTAAGAAATCTTAGTTCTGTAGGCCACCTATAATAGTGTATTCTTGAACGAAAGTCAGGTAATTAAACGTTGGGTAGACACACCTTTTCACAGAATAGTGAGATACTCGTCGCAGTATTGAATGGCAGGCCATCTGAATTGCATTGAGATCTAGGTGGATCAGGTGCATGGGGAGTATAGTGATATATTCAATTTGTGTCTCACTGTCCAGCTTTTACAGACCTAAGAAAATGTTCATAAACAGAGAGGTTTGCTACGGTCTTGGATAATTTATCTAACTACATACCACATAAATGTTTTCCGTGCTTGCTTACGCCCAACATGACCTAACCCAAGCTATATGTGAAATTCTCGTTGATCTGAGAACTGATTTCATTTAAGAACTTAATCTTGGAGAGAGCCAATATTGCAAATATTTTCGAAAAAGTTTGAGAATTCGAGAAATCTTTGCGAAAATTACGAACTTTAATTTGGAGTTTTCACAATTTTCTGTTCTGTGCCCCTTAATTTTTAGTCCAATAAAGTAAAAGTAACAAATCTTTCATAATTTGCATTGACTTTTGATTGTCTTCCTTATATAAAATAAAGCTGTGTTCTCTTCATATTGACGAAAATATAAAATACCGTTCAGAAAAAAATTTTGAGAGACCTTTAACTTTAACTTTAGCCATCAGAATTTCTCAGCATAGATTTACCTACCCTGCAGATGACGTTCAAAGCAATAGAAATATTTAATAAAGCGTACTTCGTCAATAAAATCTTTTGAATTTTATTTAAAACTAGCAGGGTATCCGACATTGCTCGGGTTGGGCAGATACTAATCTAAATAAGAAGGTGTATTTAAACGCATTCCTCCCGTTACTTAAAATCAAGCATCAGTATTGCAAGGAATGGCCTTTTACCAGAAGCGCAAAATAACACGTCTTTTCACTTTATACAATATCGAACGAATGCCTTTATTTTCTTTGTTGTATATTACAAAATGGTGTACACAGAGTTGTTATCCTTATAACTTATCTTAGCGAGTTACAATGTTGTCGTACTTGTACTAATTGAAAGGCTTAAGGCCGAACACACTTAAGACTAAGTGTGCCTTAAGTGACTTAAGTACTAAGGTCGCATATCTTAGGCACGTATGCCTACAGTATATAAGATTTTATTGATGTTCTTCAAAATGTATCTCCCAATTTTTGTCATTCTTACCCTTTATAATTTCCTTATCTCGCCCTCTTCTTTTTTACACCCTCTTCCTCTCTCCTTCTATTTTCTTAGATCCCTCATTCCTCTAATTTATCATTCTTTGCTCAAAATCTCATAACTTAATAAAAATATTCTAGCTGCACAATTTTTGTCTGTCATCTCATATATACAGCTATTTTTACAATGGAATGCTTAAATGTAATAAAAACTTTTAAATCACTCAATTAAATCGCTTTAACTTTTTGTGAACTTAATGCTATGACCAAACAAAAGTTCTGCACTTAAGTACGTACATGGCGTATAAGTAACATTTGCTGACATACAAATTTGTCGCACTATCCAGTGGCGCACGTGAAATGGAAAAAAAATTAATTTAGAATTCTTAGTTCTGAGATATGAAAGAGATCGAAGGAACCTATGGCCAAAATTTGGTGATGATTGAAGTGTGGAAAATACGTTTCCACAGGGAACACAACACACGTACACAGAACTTGATTTATATATATATATATATATATATATATATATAGATAAATATAATTATTTGGTGCACCATTTTCAATATTCTAACGTTTTTGTTATTGTGGTGGCAATTTTTGCTATTGTCTTATTTTGGCCCACCCTAATATGCGCCCATGTATTTTAACTATTGCGCTAAAAACACGCTTTAACATATCTAGATATGTACATTAGGGTGGAGTGATGTTGTATGAAAAAAAATTTTTTTTTCGTTTTTTTTTAATGGAATAGCGATACAAAGTGTCGTTCAATGAGTGAATCAGTATTCAAAAGATTGTTTACTTGTCTTGATGTTTTGAGGTGCCCCAACCCAATTGAAAATTAGACAAAAAAATTTTTTACAAGCTTTGATTTATTTTTTAACGAAAGTATTTTTATGACTTTGCAGTCTATTATAAAAACAAACTACTTTGTGATAGGTTAAATAAAAGCCTGATGAGTTGTTTTAATGTTTTTTATTAAGAAAAATTACAAAAATTATTTTATAAGGAATGAAAAAACTCAGAAATAAGTAGATTATTTAGTATTAAATTGTTTTTTTGTTTCAAAATTAGGCACTTGCTGTCGTGATAATAGTCTTGCTCTTATAAAACCATCTCGTTTATTTTCTCCACAACTGCACTTGAAGCTTCTGTCACCAATTTGATAACGCGCTCTACGGCTTGGGTATAGCATGTAAAAATCTTTGATATTCTGGCACGTAGTCAAACTACGCCAGCTTACGTATAATTTCTCCTTCGTCTGCAAGCATAGCAATAAGAATACTTTCTGGATGACCGAAATATCCATTCCTTGGATCACCTTATCAATGATTTTCTTTAAATGCTCGTTCAAATATCGAGGTAGGCTTATTGTTTGCCACAGGTGCTTAGCTCCGTTTGTACATGAGGGATTACATTTTATTGTGAACCACATTGGACCATAAACTCTCATTACTAACGTAGCTAATATCACTAAATTTTCTTCGGGGTCTGTTTTAGTAGCATATAATCTTAAAATTCTATTTGCTGTTGTAAGCCATCTAGAATGGTTAAGAGGTCAGGTGTAATATTAGCTAAATCGAGAGAAAAAATGCCAGTGCTGATAGCTGTCATCACATCGTAAAGATATTTTTGGTCGGTACTCAACTCATTTTAGTGACTTCAGGTAATAAGGAGGGAATGGTGGTAAATTGGGACAATTGGCATTGATTCACATTTTGTAATTCAGATCCAATAGGACTGAAAAGCATTTAGGCTCTGTAGTTTTTCCATCCAAATGCAATAAAAGATGTCGCAATGTTAACTCATTCGAATGTAACTGGTAGACAAACCATTGTAATGGTTTATTAAGTTCTTTTTCCATTAACCGAACAACACCTCCTTTGAAACCTGTATTCATGACTATACCATCGCAAACCAACAACAACTAATTCATCCAATTTCACCGATTTTTTTCTCAAATAATTTATTTGGTACTTTCAATACCTTTAGCAGTTCCTAACTCACATGTAACATGCCCGAAATAATCACTTCCTGGTTCTGATAAAATCACATAATGGTCTTCTGTAGTTCTTTTTCTATAAAATTTGCCTTTCTTCTGAATGCTTACCAAAGTTTTATCTTTTCTGCCATCAAAATAAATACAGCGTATACTTATTGCAATCTGCATCTTGTAATTCTGATCTGACTTTCGTTCTTTCACGGCGCAATTTTGAACGATCACTGACAGCACTAGGATCCTCTGATGTAATAATTCCAACATCTTTTAACACAGAAGAAGCTATAATAGAAGCTGTTCTGTCAGATACTACAGTACGATCACAGGCGAGAGCTAATGATGGTAAATTTAATCTATTTTTCTTTGATGGCGGAGCAGCTATTTGTTTTGGCGATTGATGATGGCTAGAAGCTACGATTTTATTGCTTGAACTGGTACTTTCGATCGTTAAGTCATCAGCAAAGAACAAGAACAGACGGCTGGTTAGGATCCATCATCTCTTTGTTACGTAGTAATTCTTTTCTTGTCTTTTATTTTTTCATATTTTTACTGTCGCAACCAAATCTACCCGCCTATCATCATTTTTCTCAGTTCTTTGAATAATTAAGAAAGATACTACTTCCTTGGGAACACGGCTGTCTTTTAAGCAAGAACATCTTGAGTTAATAAGTTTGCATTTGCAACTGCAAATATCAATAACCTTTGGGACTCAGTAACAAATTCAGTTGATATTTCTTGTTCGTGTGACGGCCCTGATAAGGTTTAGTAAGCGTCTATATTTGTCATGGTAAGACGAATAAGTTGTAGTACTCTCTTAAAGCTGACAGTGGGAAGCGACGCTTTCGCCAGATATCTAAATTTCCGTAGCCAATCTTTCGGATATATCATGAACTGTCGGCTCTTTTGTTGTTTTGTCAGTTTTAATTCGTATCAATAAATAAGTAATACTTCATAACATCATTATAAGTTGGTAATACAGACACTGGTAACATCCTTGGCAAACCAAACACAGGACAACATGTTGTTTGTCGTGTTTTGACTTGCGACATTTTACTGTAACAAAGAGAAAATAATAGTTGTAACTCACATCGAAAATATTTAATTACGATCTGAATTGTATTTATCTGTAAACAGCAATTTGAAAATATTACTTACATGAGTGTTATTTCCTTAACGGCAATGTTAAAATCAATGTTCCTCACAAGTAGAATAACATAACCCGCCGACGCGCTCACTAATGGCTGTTCGAGCAACGATTGACAAGTGCAGAGAAATCACCTCTCCTCCTCACCTATCCGCGCACTATTCAAGGTCAAATTGTTGCAACGGGAAGACACAGAATATGATTTAGCGTTAAATTTGTCAATATTATACTTAGTGTTTTTCGATAAGAAATTTTGAATTTCTCTAAGTTATAATGTGGAGGCACCTCTAAATGTATCATGTGCCAAATAAAATTTTGCATGTATATTGTGAGCATAACGGCAACTTTTTACAGGTATTCCAAAACGAAAATACCAAAAAAAAATTTCACTCCACCCTAATGTGCATATATACAAGCTTACAGCATGCTAAAGAATTCAGGATGAAACAAGAAAATGTAGTAAAATAAATAAATCGTATGTGAAAGGCGTGAGGAACAAGTAAAGGCGTTTTAATGACAGATAGATAGTTGTTTGAGAAAGCAGTAGGCAGTAACAAAAACAACTAATATAGTTTACCAGAAAGGGCAACAACAAAATTATGCAGAACTCTATGCTTCAATTTGTGCTTTGTTGTTTTTGTTTTTTATTTCATTTAATTTGCAAGTTTAAATCCTTCATAGCATCGTACTAAAACACACAAGCTTAACCTTCACAGACTGCATGTGTGTTGGTAGCAAGTTGAGAGAAATTGTAAGCCAAGACAAAATGTTTTATTAAAATACTACTTTAATAAGCTTAACACAATGTTATAGGTATGTACATATCTATACAAATACCAAATAGCTGGTGAGGAAATTGGACATATTTTATTCAACAGGTTTAAAGGGTTAAATGAATGATGTAGAATTATATGGAGATTTATTTTTTTTATAAGTTAAAATCTTTGACATTTAAAACAGGATTACTTGACTTTAAATATGCGGGTTCGAATCGAGCTCAAGGCTAACAATAATTTTTTATCATTATTAACGTTGCCGATGACGGAATTTAGCAGTTCCCGAAATGGATCTATACAACGAGCTTTGGCAGTTGTCTAAATTTTTTCTTTCTCTATTCTAATTTAAAAATTTTTTCAATTAAGAAAAATGTATCATAACAATAATAATGATAAAAAATATTGTTAGGCCTTTGAGCTCGATTCGAACCGCGATCTTACAATTCAGTAGGCCGATATAACAACAAAATTGTTGACTTAAATAGTCTTTATTATATGTCATTTATAGAATATTTATCTAGGAGGCAAAAAAATATTTAAATAATTTACATAATGAGACAACGGGATCTAAAGAGAATTTTCCTTGAATAATTTGAGTTATTGCTACTAATTCTATCTATCATCCTTTCCCCCTTTACTTTCACAGCTCCTTAAAATTCTGCTAGTGCGGCTCAAACGCCCGCCGATGCTTCGAATAAAATAATAAAGTAAAAGAAATTAAACGAAGCATACACTTTTTCAGTGGCCATAAGGAAGCATTGCGAAAAAGAGGTGGTTTGAATTTATTGAACATCATTTAAGATACGTGGCTATTTCATTATATACTATATGTGTCTATTTAATTGCTCCTCCTTCAAAAAAATGTTAATATATAAAGAAAGGTTGTTTCACTTGAAGGTTTGACACAGTTAATTTCATATTCTGAAACCATTAAAATGTATATAGCAATGTCCGCATAAGCATTTACGTACATAATATTTGTGTATGATGCAGGCGTATTTCAAAGTTTTTGGACACAATAAACGACATAAAGGTTGCCAAAGATTATTAGTGAAAAATTTAAAATTCGGTATTCGCAAAAGAGAAGAGCTTTAAGCAATAAAACAACTAAATGTTATTTATAATCGTGTTTTGAAGGCAGGTGCAGTAGAGCTACGTTATTTCAAAATGTTGAAATATACCAAATTATTAAAATTTGGGTTCACCAATAAATTGTCGCTAAATCTTTGCTTTCTTCCTTCCCCGCGTCTTCCCTTCCTTTATTGTTTTTCCCTTGCTTTACTTGTTTTATTAAATTTTATTTTAATTCTTTATTTATTTATTTTACTTGGTTGGCTTTGTTTTATTTTATTTCGTTTTAATTTGTTTTATTTTATTGTTTATTTTATTTTATTACTTTAACAATTTTGTTGTTTGTGATAGCTGAATGCTTATAGCAGCGGCGCCTAAACGTTGCCGATGAAGGAATTAGCAGTTCCCGAAATGGATCTATACAACGAGCTTTGGCAGTTGTCTAATTTTTTCTTTCTTCTATTCTAATTTAAAAATTTTTCAATTAAGAAAAAATATATCATAACAATATAATGATAAAATAATTATTGTTAGGCCCTTGAGCTAGATTCCAACTCGCGATATTAGTTATTTTATTTCACTTCATTTTATTTATTATTTACTTTATTTATTTTTTCAATTAATTAATTTTTTAATTTATTATTGTTTATATTTTAATATTTTATTTCATTTCATTTCATTAGTTAATTTATTTTCATTTAATTTAATTTAATTATTTAATTTAATTTAATTCAATTTATTATTTATTTTATTTTATGTAATTTTACTTTGTTTAATTTTACTTTATTGTATTTATTTTATTTACGTTATGGTATTTTCTTGTTTTTTCGTTTCATTTGTTTTATTCTATTTTACTATTTCATTTAATTTATTTAGTTAAATTAATTTTTTTATTTGTTTAAAGACTATAGATTTCCGTAAGAGAGGGTTGTGTAATTTTTCAACTTCGTATTTATATATACGACTAGTTAGAGTTCGCTCAGTGGCTAGAGAGAGCACTAACATTTCTCGAAACTTCGTTCCAGAAGAGATTTCTCGCGAGTCTCGGCTTGCATTGAATGTCGAGCAGGTCGAGAGATTTTATGAGTATTTCAAGGTTTGAGAATCTGCGGGAGTAACCGAAACTCGCGAGACATCTCTTGGACACAAGAAGCCGATTTCGGATTCTCGGGTCGCGAATTCTCGATTGTGTTCGAGAAGATACATGAGCTCTAGTTGACATTAAACCACAAAACACGTCGCTTTACTTTAGCTTTTTCCATCCACTTAAGGCGTGCTTCGCATTCTTAATTTTGTTACAGTCGATCGATAATCGTATCGATACATACATAATTTTTAATACCTTGTACTATAGTTGGCAGTAAAAGGGGAGAAAATATTGTCAGCTGGCCCATTTTATATAGATCTTATTATTTTATTTTAAACCAACAAAAAACTTACAAAATATTATTAGCTCGAACTATTTCTTTGTTTTGTTGAACAGCAGTAATGAAAATTACACTTTACTGAAACAAACAATTATTCTTACAGACAAACCACTTTTATGTATGCATTTTTACTTTATTATTTATCTTAGTATTTTATGTATATATTTTCTATCGTTTCACTTTTTTATTTTATTTGCTTTTAATAATATTTACCTTGCTTTATTCTATTCTTTATTTCATCTTAATTTCCTTCATTTCAATTTATTTTAATTATTTTATTTTTATTTTATTTTATTATTTTATATTTTTCCATTTATTTTTTAGCTTACTTTATAAATTTTTTGGTTTTGTTAAATTTGTATTTTTATTTTACTTTATTAATAACAAAAAACTCACCAAAACCTTATTAACCTTGCTTGAGTAATCTTGTTTGTTGACACTGAAAATCAGCGAATGAGAATTCTACTATGCTATATTGCAGGGTTATT